>JZLH01S0139402.1:0-14839 GCA_001188425.1 Eucidaris tribuloides
AGATTTTAATTTCATAAATTACACAAAAGAACCCATGATTTTCTGAATTTTTTTTTGATTTTTTTTTATTTAAGGGGGCCAACACCCGGCCTCCCCTGCATGGCCTTGGATGGAAGATGAGTTTTTTTTTATTCGGGGGGGGGGGGTAGACATATCCAAAAAAATCCCATAGATTTTCTGATTTCTTAAAATTTGGGTGGTACCCCAAAGAGAGAAAGCTCAATCAAATTCGGTCAGATTGCACGTTCACCAACAACTTCTTTTCAATTATTTTCGTTACTTGAAGGCCACCGTAGACCACCGGTACAACACGCCGGTTGTTTTGATCGGTAATTTCAGTTCAACACTGTTACCTTGCAATATGCTGTGTGAGGGTTGCGCAGGTTGTGTTCGGAAAAGAGGAAAAAACGCTAATTTTAAGGAATAAATCGAGGGTCACATGTCAAGAGTAACATAATTACGTGTCAAGAATAACATAATTAAGGTCAGTAATTGATGCTGACAACATTTCTAGGCATTTTGAGTCGCGTTTGTGGAGTTTTGATTTTGGATGCGTTAATGCACTAGCGCCCATTTTTCTTGCTAGAAGATCTATACACGCGTGTATACATATCGTTGTGGCTTTTACGAACCGGCAAACAGTTGTTTTGGGGTCAAATTTTCTATTTTGAGTTTTCAGCGTATTATGAAAGTACATAATCTAAACTATTATATCCGAAAGTTTTAGACAGTAAAAATGTTTACTTTTTGAAATATACGAGTTTAAAAACACCCCTTTTGTCACAAAATTTCAGTCTAAATTGTTTATTGGTTCGTAAAACAGGGGTGCAAGCGACGAACAGTACACAGAGGTATACGCGCACTGGATAGGCGCTGGTTTTACGAACCGCTAAACAATTTCGTGCGAGCAACAAACAGTACACATAGGTAGATCTATGCGCGCACTGGATAGGCGCTGGTCTTACGAACCAGCGAACAATTCAATGCGAAAATTGTTCGCCCATACGCAATACACGCAACGTATGGCGATACGCGAAAAAGTGGATTTTACGAATGGCCAAACAATTTTATCGCTAAATATATTTATTGTTTTATGATATTGGCTCAAAATAATCAGTAAGCCAGAAACTAGAGTATTTATATTTGTCACTTTGCTAAAATTCAGTCATCTGTAACAGCGAGAAACAAGAAAATTTTTTGTTGGAAATGTGCACTTTTTTCAAACGCGATTTTCTCAGAATTGCGTTTGCGCACCAAAATGAATTGTTCGACGGTTCGTAATAGCCACGACGATATTATGTTCAATGCACAATCCCATTGCTGTGTGCACAAGTCAATAAATGGTCATACTTTTGTCGTCAAATCTCACCTTTTCAACATCGCCGGGGATTTATCCTGGGTAAAAGTGGCCTTAATTTGGTATCAAATTAAAGCTTATATCCTTTGCTCCATCTTTTCCCAAAAGGACTTTGGATATAATGGACGTGTTCACATGCCGAGAAAACACAAACAAACCTTCTCTGCTTGCCATTTCCACAGTATTGGTGATCAAGATGAGTCCAATTACATGTAAAATATTTCAAACATGGGGAACCCCCTGTACACTTTGTTTTTCTCATATCCAGCAGGATAAACCCCCGCCAGGCCCTCAAGTACGCCTTGCCCTTCATCTGTGGTATTAGCCAATGAATACATATGGCCAGTGTGAACAGGTACCGTGTGTGCTACATTTCTGTCCTGATCCCAAAGGAAACATGCAAGAAAAAGACCCTAAATTTATCTGGACATATTTTTTGATAGGAACATTGGTTAGTTTTCAAATTTGAAACATGCCTTCCTCAGCTACATGTTTACTAAAAAATGCAAACAAAATCAATCTGAAGGTACAAAAATTGTGAAAATTGAAAATCTTTCAGACACCCTACTGTTAGCGGGCACTATTCTGTATTTTGTAACAAGGATTGTCCTCAAAACAAAGATGTCCTCATACTGACGAAGACAAATTGTGTCCTCATAAACTGAGATTGTCTTCGTTATTCGTTAATGAGGAATTTTTTTTTTCACCTTGCCCTGGCCCTGCGGGGCTAGGACGGCATAATGAAGACAAATTGTATCCTCATAAACTCAGATTGTCTTCACTTCGTTAATGAGGTACATTTTTTTCTCACCTTGCCCTGCGGGGCTTGGACGGCAGTACATGTACAGGGCTTGAAAGCGATAAAAATAGATTCTCTGTCATTTGATACCCCCAATTCACTGTCTTTTTTTCTATGACCTGTCTGCCTTCTCACATCCACCGACCTGTTTTGAAACCTGATAGGTCTAGAAATCTATGTTAACATTGAGCTAGCGCATTCATTTTGCAGCATCGGCAAATTGTACTGTACTTTCCCATTTTGTGTGTGTGAAGAAGTCCTTATAAACAGGGACGATCCTGGTTATCAATGACAAAGACGATCTGTGTTTACAGACCAGCGCCCGGCCCCCTACTGGTTGAATTTCTTGTACAGCCCTCTTACACTGTATACCTTGTACTAAAGTTCATAAACTGTCAAAGCACCAATTTTTTTCTGAAGACGACCAAGAGACCTACACTGCTACAGGAATACCTCATTCCAGTATACTAGATGATGATGATGATGAAGTGTTGGTAACCGATGATGCCAACTGGCATTTGTTTCTGCTAAGTAAGGGCTTTAAAATGAGAGAAGCTTGCTCACGAGCGTGAGCTGATAAGCTTCTCTCATTTTTAAAGTTGGATAAATATGACCTAACAAAATGGACTCTTTTTCGACAAATTTTGACATTTTTATGGTCATCTATTGGACAGATTGCAGTACATCTAGGGAATTTGGCTTGCAGAACTGAATTGAATGGCTTTCACACAGATTTGTGTGAAAGAGTTTGACTTCAATATCTCAGCAAATATTTACCGATGTACCAAAAACTGGGTCTTGTTTTAATTTTCAACGCATATATTTTCCCTCATACCTGTACAAAAAATCCTAAACCTGAACTGAAAGCGATAAAAATGTTGATTTTTTTTTCCATGTTTCGGTTTTGAGCCCACTGCACTGCTACATGTGATCTCGTACTGTCGTACACGTACATTGGACGGTGTACACTTACTCTGCCAGCACCAGCCCAGCCCGCAGTAAGTCCAGCAAAAGCCGAGGGGCAAATATTGTATTTCTGTCCATCATTGTCTTTTTGTTACCGCCTTTTTCAGTGAGTAATTGTACATGTTTTGAATGACAAGAAAAAATGTTCTTAACATTTTTCTTTTCTTTTCTTCAGTTGGCTCTGTTGAAACTCTCCTTCCTGCCAACCAGCAGCAGTCAGCCCAGTCAAAAGGAATTATTAATAGCAAGTAAGTTCTTGTTCATTGTCTCACATTGGCCTAAAAAAAGTTCTTTTCACAATTTTCATGTAGCTGACTAAGTAAGTCCAAATAGTTTATGAAGTTGGTTGTCTACCAGTTCCACGTTGAATTGATTACTATCTTGTTATTAGTTTACTTTATAAGTTATAAGTGGTTGCAACGTTTATCTAATTGTCTGCCATGTACAACTTATGTTATACAGCGGTCTCTGCTCAATGGAGTAACATTTAATGGGGTAGTCCTGTTAAATGGGTAAATTTGGCAAAACATTTCTTATGTTTCTGATTGAAATTAACTCCATTTAATAGGGTACTCCTGTTAAATGGGTAAAAAAAAAAGCCTTGCAAATGCCTACCCCATTAAGTAGAGACCAATGTAATTGTAAAATTATACCAGATAATCATAAGATTTTTCTCTTTTACCCTAGTTTTAATTGTAAATGACTCTGAAGACTTCAATGCAGTACTGTGTGTGAAGGGTATGGAAAAATGTTGTATGTCTGCAAACACTGATTGCATCATTACAAAAATGAAAAAGAACAAGCTTTATCTTGTTTTGCTACAAATTAATGTGGAATGGAGGGAGTTAAATTATACATGTGGATAAATTCACATGCCAAATGATAACATCAGGAGTAAAAAACTACAGCATTGCTTTGTCCTGATTCAGGACAAAGCAATGCTGTTAGTGTATTTTTTTCATCAATTTATCCTCTGTTTTGATTGCTTCTTTTTCCCAGGAGAGGTTCTAGAAATTGGAGTAAAATGGAGCGTAAGCAAGAGGGACATTCAGACATTTGAGAGATACATGGCACAGCTCAAACCCTACTATTTTGATTACAGGTAATTATATTTATTACTTTAAAGGGCAGTGACATGAGTTGGAGAAACAAAAGATGCCTCTTGACACAAACTGGTTGACAGATATATCAATGGATACACCAGCTGGAGTGTATCTCCTGGCTGGAAGGATTTATCTTGAATTTGTTTGCTTAAGCCAAATCAAGCATGAACTAGCATTTTGTTTCTCTCGAGCCCCAATAAAAATACTTTCCATAGAACCCTACACAACAGATTTGTCTGTCACAAGGCAACGAGTCAACTTTTGACTACCAAATTTTCACAGTAAATTGTTGCACAGTTTACTTGATTCTAGAATAGTTTCATCCCAAGTTGAGGACTGCCCCCAATCATGTCGATTACCTTTAAAGACAGTGAATCTCATTTGCAAACCTCCTGCAGCATAGTAAAATGTCACTCATACCCTCAGCTTACCCTTAGGCTATTTACAAAGGATATATCTGTGAAATCGTGAGATCAATAATTACCTAGAATTTGAAAAATGCACCTAACTGTTATGGTCAATTAGACCATAGAAGATCGATGGTTACACTTGGTGTGAAACACACTGAACTTAACTAGTTCAGTAGTATTATTTCAGTACTCATGTATTGGTATATGAGTAATTATCTGCATGGCACTTATACATTAAAAAAAATCATTTTTACGAATGCATAGGGTACACATTTGGAAATTGTAAATAAATGACAATTGACATATATCAATACATGATTAAAAATACAAGCACTGTAAGAGTATTAAAGAAGACTTCCAGACTAGCAAAATTCTTGTCTTTGCCAATATTAGTGTTGATTTGACCCTTCTACATGTAGCTTTAGTGGGTTGGAGATGTTTTCAATCAAAATTTTTAACGTTGAGCAATTTTTTTGTATAACAGTATAGAATATCAATAAATCAGTAACTATATATATCAGGATGATGTGCACATGCAAAAGAGAAATATTCCATTGGGTTCACTCAATGGATCAGTTGTCTTGAAATATGCAAGGATATTATTTTGAAAATTAAACTGTTTAATTGAGTGTACTCAATGGAATATTTTGCTTTTGGCATGTCTACATTCATCCTAGTATCCACAGTCAAAACTATTTACTGAAGTTTGATTTTTGATGGACATGGTAGTTTTGTATTTCAAACTGAATAGATAGTGTATTAAATTCAGTATGAGATTTGTTCATCTCATTCATCCCTAGAAACCCCATATAGCTAACATGGTATACTAGTATATCAAAAAGCAACTGAGATGAATTGTATTATTATGTAATCTCGATGGATATGGCAGTTTCCTTTTTCGGATGAAATGGATATTTTGTTCAAATCTATATGAGATAAACAGACATTGGATTAATAAGGAACAACATTCTAAAACGACCATTTAGCTAAACTGCTAACCCCAACCCACGAGCAATTTAGGTTACTTAGAGTGAAACTTACATTGATTCTTTATGTCCTTTTTTGCAGGGAGAGCATGCCTGAATCACCGTACAAATATGAACTACTTGGTCTCAATCTCCTGAGGTTGTTAGCACAGAACAGATTAGCAGAATTTCACACAGTAAGTAAAGTTACAGTGAATGTCCATGATGTCACTGTTCTATCCTGATGTTGTTGAGTGCTGTTTTGTTGTATCAAGTTTTCTTTAATTCAAGATTCATGATTTATTTATTGCCATGCAAATCATAAAATTTGATGTACAGTCTGAAAATGAAGCACAAGTAAACATAACAAAGTAAGATAAGATGACCTAGTACAAAATAAGGACTAAAATAATTGCACAGGTATTAACAAAACACGTGAGAACATTGAAATGTTTAAAAAGGCATTAATATGAACTACATAAACTGACAAAAATAAATCTGAATACAGGCAAGTGGTCTACTTCTTGCAAAAACAGAGAAAAGGAAAAAAAAGATGGATAAAGAGAGGAAAGAGAAGGAAAAGTTGTTATAGTTAGAACCATTTAGAGCAAGGTTTTTCAAATAGTGGTGCGTGTGCCACTTTTGGCACTTCGGGCCTTCAGAAATGGTGCATGGAAGCCGCTATGAAAAAAATATTAAATTATGTAATTTCTTTGAATTTGTTATTATGTCGTTTATAATTGGAGCTATTCTGGGCCTCTTAACCCTAATCAGGCTGGGCTTTTTTGGCTATGCTATATCGTGGGGGGGGGGGGGATTCCCCCCCCCCGCCCAAAGATCTCGGCCGTCAAATCGGCACGCACGTTACCCATCACGTAATCTACAAGACTGTATAGTTAATTACCAGGAATTAATTTCATATCAATTAAGCTAATTTATGCGTAAAATCATAACTAAGCTGTAAATCACTAATTAAAGCTCCAAAACTGCAATTTTTTGTGTCTGGACACTCTTTTTAGCATTCTTAACAAGTTTACTTGAAAAAAATCCGGAATCAAAATTGATTTCCTATGTATTTTATTGTTTTTTTCAAATTTCTTATGTATTTCTTTGTTTTTCTAACCTTTTGTTTTCTATTGTTTATTTGGTGAAATTTGTCGGGGACACTTTTGCGGTCATAAAAGCACAAAATTAATTAATTTCAACCAATAAAAGTAAAAATAATCATACATTTATGAATTTTGGCTGAAAACAAATTTGTATTGGAAAATGTACACAAAATCACGTTTTTGAGCGATTTTTTGGGGTGACATGCAAGTACAAAATGTTACGTAACTTGGGAACCGCATACCTGGACGTCGTAAATTTGGTCTCAAAAGATGCGCGACATTCGAGAGAATAAAGTCATGAAACACCGTGGCAACTGCTTCGCGCGTCGCAGACATTTTGCGCGAAACGTTGGGGGGGGGGGCGGATTCCGCCCCCCCAGCCTTTTTAGGATTAAAAGGCCTCGTATTTAAACAACATTGGGGACTCTGAGCCCTTGACCCCCGCCACGGGCCTTTGAGCGGGCCCCTGGACCCCACGCCCCGAGACTGCACTCACTTTGTGTGTTGGATGGTGGCGCAGTACAAATTCTCGACAACCAATATGGCACTTCAACAATAATAATTGAGAACCCCTGATTTAGAGTGTAAGGTTATCAACAGGGTTGATATCTCCATCTCTTTGCATTTCAGATTTAATTCTAGGAAGTTCCCATTTAAACTGTGCAATTTTGTAACTTGTAAATAGAAACAGCTGTTGAAAAGTTAACTGATATCATGTACAAGAAATGAACATGTTTGATTAAAAGAAATTGTTGGATAGATATACACTATACATGTACTTATATGGGAAGGCATGTCAGCATTGTGCAGTTGTCATTGCCTAATATTTCTGTGTAAATCAGTTGAAGGTGTTCAAAATAAATGTCACGTTAATATGAATTTAAAATTGGAATATTAAGTGGATTTGTGTAAATATAAATTCACATAGTCAGTCACAAATGTATTATTAAAAGAAGACAATGAATGTGAACACATCAGGGATGGAGTTGAGGTCGACTGTTTCGAGTTGTTAGACGGCGGGAAAATATTTTTCACATAGACTTTGTACATGTGACTTGGTTCAAGGCCAGCAAAATCTGGCCTCTACTCCATCTATGGAAAAAATGATGTAAATATAAAATGTCATTTTGCATTTTTTTTTCAGGAGCTAGAGCTTTTATCAGCTAAAGATATACAGAGCAACATCTACATCAAGCATCCGGTGTCCATAGAACAATACCTCATGGAAGGCAGTTACAATAAGGTGAGAACTTGACAATGTCATGTGGAAATAAACCTGGAAAAAGCCTGGTTTACCATATTGGGGTTAAATTATAATACTTTCCTACGTTGGTTTCAATGAATTATCCACATTCACACTACAGTAAGCAGTCCAGTTATGCCATGCTTGTGGATGTTACTAATGTCAATAAACAGCTTTTTACCAGGGTATTGTGTGAATTTTCACTTATTACAAATGTCATCAATGTTTTTCACAAATCTTGTCATTTGTTTTGACAAATATGTGTACACTTCGATAGTTCAAATTTTAGATGTCTGGTATGTATGGTGCATAAAATAAATAGATAAAAATAAAAGGTTTCACTTACCAAGTAATTATTACTTCATATGAATTGTTCCCTCAGTAGACATACACGTATTTCATAGCACTAGATTTCAATTATTTCCAATGTATGTTTTATTAACCCGTTGGAGACGATTTGATTTCAATATAACAAACATTCTTCATAGAGGCATAGACCCCAGCCCAAGATATCTTGTTCTTTGTCTCCAGTGGGTTAAAGCTGTCTGGAATTTCAAATATCATTTTTTTCCTGAACATTTAATAATTTTCAAAATTTTAATATCCCCTTCTTTGATAGCTAGTGCGAGTAAGCAAATAATCAGTATTGGAGAAGGTGATGGAACAAACTATCACTTTTGAGGCAATCTGGATGTAACTATCTTTCCTAAGTGAAGCTGAGGAAAGATAGCGTATTCATTCAGATTGCCAAGGAATTGATATTTTGTGTCATCGCTTGAAACCAAAAGGTGATTATTTGCTTTACATTCCACATGTAAAACCATCTTTAACTGTAGACTCTCGAAAAAGTAAAGGATATGAATAATTCACTTCTCTGTGTGAAAGACGTAGCTGACTAGGCTATATATTACACATACATTCAATAACATAAAGTAAGTTTGTAATTGCCATGGTGCCACCTGGTCGAGCAACTCATAGGCAATTAGTCCGAATTCATAGAATGCAATGCACTTTCATATCGTGCATGCTCAAACATATTGATAACGCATTGTGACTCTATGGACTGGAGAGTTCAGCGAAACATAAATGTACCATCACCATCGAGTGCAACAATTTTTTTCCTTCGTTGATTGATGGGCAAAACTATGCTTTATCATGTGATTAACTTGTAACTAATCCTACAACACGATTATGAGTATGTGGAATATAAAACCAAATATCTTTGTCCTTTCAGGTATTTCTAGCGAAAGGCAACGTGCCCGCCGACAGCTATCGCGTCTTCATGGATGTGCTCCTGGAGACTATTCGGGGGGAGATCGCGACGTGCGTCGAGAAGGCCTACAGTAAAATATCCGTCCAAGAGGGAACGAGGCTTCTATTCTTCTCCAGTGTAGCAGAGATGAAGGCATTCGCGCAAGAGGTAATTTGTTTCTTCATTGAGGATGCCCTTTCCCCCACCCCCCCCCCCCATCCCCCCCCCCCTTGTGAAGGGTGGAGCAGGAGGAGAGAGGGGGAAGTATTTCCTACTGTGTGGAAAGTAGGACATAAAAACGCTCGGATTTTGTAAAGAAATAGACCTCGATCAATTGTCGGACTAATAGATGATTGCAACAACAAAAAGTACATAGTGCATGGACATATTTCTTCATCCAATGAAAATTTGAGGCCCCCCTCCCCCTCAAAAAAAAGGAAGAAAGAAAATGTAAAATAAAATTTGATTCTTGTTCAAATAATTAACTTCATACCTCTACATGATTTAAAGACATGACCTTGCCCGAATGGGCAAGTCAAAATATTCTACTCTCAAATCCAGACATTAAAGGGCAAGTTAAGTTTTGGCGATTTTTCTTTTATTTTCTGATGAGATGTAACTCAGATAACCTTATCATTAACCCTTTAAATGCTATAATGTAAAATATAGTCAAAAATTTCGGGGGTCCCCCCCCCAAGATTTTTCATTAATTAATTTAAAAAAACGAAAGACATTCAGAATCTGTTATTGGTGTGATTATGACCTTTGGGCGTAAACCTTTCAAATAAAAGAAAAATCGCCAAAACTAAACTTGGGCTTTACATTACGGGAAAGCTACGTTTAAAAACTACCACACCACTTTTTAACGCATGATCCTATGCAATCTGTACGTCTTATCAATAGAGGTAGAAGGTGGGGTACCCCCACCCGCTATCCGAATGACACGTTTAAAGTTTTATCAGTGACTATCACCATTGCTTGAGAGGAGGTGGTATTGGATTGCACCTGCGATCCTCATTATCTTACGTAATAGTGTAAACAGACTCTTAGCGCAGCACTGCCTGAAAGGAAATGGGAAGTAGGAATTATGTATTACATTTGTTTTAAGATTTTAAAATGTCCAGAAAGCACTCACATGGTGGATGAAGACCCAAATTAAACTTCGAACGAAGGAAAATGACCCAGAATTTGAGATATAACAATATTTTTCACTCTTAAATCTTCGAGGCGGTGGCTTTGGATATCACAAGCAATCCTTATCATCTTACGTAATGTGTAAACAGACACTAACCATAGCAGTGCCTGAAAAGAAATGAGAAGTAGGAACTATGCTATTATCATTTGTTTTAAGATGTTAAATGTCCCAGAAAGTAGTCATATGGTAGATGAAAGACCCAAATTAAACTTCGAACGAAGGAAAATGACCCAGAATTGGCGTATAATAACATTTTCACTCTTCATCTTACATACTCTCTCCGTCTTCAATCTCATCTGTCACCCGTCAAGGTCGCTTGGCTGGTTATAGGGATTTAGTGCTCAGTGCTTTTGTTACTTAGGCTGCGCCACAATCTCCGATGTCGATAGGTAAAAAAGAATCATTCTGCGGGTTTTATGCTTAAAGGAGGTATTTCCTTCATGAAACTTGTGTTTTTTCATTTCACTTTCAAATTTATGTAAATTCCAATTTATTGAAATCTGTAAAAACATTTTTAACAAGGTTCTGTCTCTAAAGTAACACTTATCAACAAGCATTTTGTTCACTTGGGCAAGTAGAAAGTTTGTTCGGGCAACTAAATGAATGAAAACAAAAAAATTTGCTTACCCGGGCAACCAGCCAAGAAGGTTAGCGTGATGCCCAGACTAAGAGCTGACATGATGTTTTGTTGTGTTGTTGTAGGTCTACAAAAGGGATACTCTACTTTCAATGTACGTTTCTTATTTTTGTTCTTCTGTCACAGAGAGGCTGGGAACTCGGTGCCGACAACTACTTTCACTTCCAGGAGGACAAGAAGACTGAAGAGGCGATCCCGTCTTACGACTTGGCGTTACAGGCCATTGACTATGCCAGGGAGCTAGAGATGATTGTATAGTATTGGGTTGGGTTACCAGTCTCTATGTATCATATTTATATACTAGTCATGACTTTTGTGTCAGGAACCAGTTGCACAGTGTGCATGGAATGTTTGTAAAGATGCTGTATGCCCATGTCCAAATTCAACTTAAATGTAGATGGAGCTGGCAAGTTACAGAAATAAGTGAAGAAATTCAGTGAAATTCAAAGCATGCAATGTTCTGTATTAATACCTTTACCTTATGGTGCAGTATAACCAGGAATACGATGCTTTGCAACAAGCAGTCGCACAAAACGGCAATATTTATTGCATTTCTTTCCCTGTGCCAAATTTTTCTCTTCGATTTTGAGGTAAGGGTCATTTTTCACTAAAAAAAATACCGCCCATCGTCGATGCGACCTCGAGCATGCATGTTAATTATGGCGTATTTATCTATGCACTTCTTGAATCAATAAGCTCCTCCCCCTGAAGTTGTTTCGGCTTTCTTGTTCCACTGGAAAAAGTAAACAAAGATGTAAAATTAACATCAATTTACTAATTGATAGGGCCTTGCCGAGGGTAAGTGTCACACAGTACTCCTTATTACGATTTTCTTTATCACCATGTACCAGCATTGTCACAATTCTCACAATGTCAAAAAAAAATCTGAACTTATTCCTGTTATTCGCAGGCTACATCTTCCTTTAATTAATGGTGAGACATAATTTAGTTTTTGTTGAGGTAACCTGTTCTGTCAAAATGGATGAAGAAATTGTCAACGTTGGTTTTGTGCTATAGCAATTTAAGACATTAAATGTCTGCATACCTCTCGATATTCTTTTCAGGCTTAAAGCGCAGCGACATGATTGGGAGAAATGAAAATGCCTGAAGAACCAAACTGGTTGATAGATATACCAGTCTATACACCAGCTAGAGTGTATCTCCTGGCAGGAAGGATATGTTGTGAATTTGTTTACTTAAGGAGAATCAAGCATGAACATGCCTGGACTTTATTTCTCTACAGCCCTGACAGAAATTAATCCTATAGAAAGCTACACAACAAATTGTCTGTCACATGGCATACTGATGGTAGTACTTTTAAAATGAGTCAAGTTTTGACTACAACATTTTCACAGTAGAATCCTTGTATAGTTAACTTGATTCTAGAATAGTTTTAACCCAAGTTGAGGACTACCCCTAATCATGTCATTTACCTTTTAAGACTATTAAATGTTTGCATACCTCTCGATATTCTGTTTTGGCTTAATGTCATTATTACACAATGTAATAAATGTATGCATGAGTTGTTTCCATGTGTAATGACATTTTAGGCATTCCACACGTTAACATAACTCATTTTGATTTGAAATAAATGCCGTTCAATTTGTATTTATTAATATGTCCTTGCTGACAGCTGGATTATTGCAAGTATTCTGGTCAGGTTTAGAGAAGATATCCAAAATGCGATGTGGCATTTACAGTGTGAGTTTTAACTCATTGCCTCCAAGATTCCATAATTCCCATAGAGTTAATTAATGACACTTCCAGTCTCTCAAAGTAAGAGTTTAAATATAAAATTGATATTGGGGAATGACGACATAATCATTTTACTTTTGTGAGGTATTTTGGTCATTCATATTCAGTCATCAGTGACTGCTTAGCAATCAATTTGGTAAAACATGTCAAAATTGTTTTTTGTCCAAGTATGTGTAGTTTGTGTTGCATGATGATGTTGCCCAAGCATTTATAACAAAGCAACAAGTAATGCATGCACAGTACAAATTCAAATTTTGGACAAAAATAATTTTTGACATGTTTTATAAAATTTATTGCTGAGCAGTCACCCATTGCACAATATGAATGACCAATATACCATATAAAAATGAAGTGATTATGCTGATATCAGTTTTAGAATATCTCGTTTCGATTTTTTGTTGTTGAAAGTTTTGGAATTAAATGGGGCTCTCCTATTTCTTTCATTCACACTGTACATGTATTTGTATCAATGAAATATTGTCTAATGGTTATTTCACACAAATCCACTCTTCAACATGACATTTAAACCCTGTTTTACTAAAACTTTCAACATCAGAATAAAGCTAAAGTGGAGTGGATATTAGTGATTAGGCCTCTGGGTTTTGATAATCTGAGAGCACTGTGACAAAGAATTTTGAACGAAGAGTTGTAAATAGATGAAGCATACTCTGCATGACACATGATTAGTTCCATGTTGTGAATTCTGTAAGGGATGCAAAATTAAACCTTTTTCTTATTGGTGGCAAAGAGTTATGATGTTTGTAGCCTTGGAACATAAGTAAATAACAGGTCAGGGTAACAATAAAATACATCAAATTTTTAGATTTTTTTTTTTTTAGGGGGGGGGGTTGGTTAAGTAAGCAAGCGTCTACTGTAGTAGTTTCATAGATACCTCTTGTAAATACATTTAGTAAATGTTAAGGAACCTGACTGATTTATTAAAGATACACATTATCAATGTTAATATCTTAATTCAAGTGTAATAAAATCTTACAGAAAAAATACTACTTAACAAAATTTTATTTTCAGTTGTGATCTGTGTAAAGTATGTCATGGTGATAGTGGTCGTTTGGGTGGGTGTGTGTGTGTGTGTTTGTGTTTGTCTGTCTGTGTGTGTGTGTGCATGTTTGTAAATACCACCGAATGGGGATGTATGACAATCGATATACAGACCGGTGAGTCGGGGACCATCCTGAAAATGGGGACGGTCTGCATTTCTAGACCTAGTGCAAACAATTGTAAATTTGAAAAGCAATTGTCTGAGGGCATTTTTTTTTTACTGTGCACAAAAATCGTCCCGGATTGCGGGTTAAAAATTACACAAAATTTTATACACATGGGCTTCCCTGGCTGGAACGGAGTGTGGCCGTGGTTGGTAGTAGGATATCACACACAAACGTCCTCATTTGCATAGTCTGGAATCAAAAGTTACGTCCCCGATTGACTGTGAAGACACGCATAGGGGTGTGTGTATGTGCGTGTGCGCACTTGTAATCACTTCCAAATGGGGATGTATGGCACTCCACATTCAGAGTGGGGATGGTCCGCGATTTCTTACCTAGTACAAATGATCGCAAAGTTGATGAGCAATAATTGTTTCACTTGACATGTGACTCTAATAATGGACATTGCTAAAATAATTCGATTTTGTTAGGGTTATTTTGAAGTTTATCGGGTCTTAGATGGTAATTTACTTATATTCGATGTTTCTTGCCTCTTTTTATTTCGAGTAAAATAAATGAGGTCTCCCTTCACATTTATGTCTAGTAAATCTGTCCAAAGTCATGTGCAATCAATAGATAAACATTTATGTATGTCATCGCTTTATTACCGTAAATGTAAAGCTATATTTTCTTTTACCTCGTTATCATTGTGCATGTATTTCTGTCATCCTCAGCTAGGCCAACATAAACTTCGAAGTGAACTAACATAATTCTTGAACGGTTTAACCAAATTTGCTCAAACTTTCATATTTTCTTTCATTTATTGTTCTATTCTCTAATGCAGGAACATGTCTGCATTTCATTGCAATTTAACCCTAATCAGGC
>JZLH01S0139402.1:22821-44714 GCA_001188425.1 Eucidaris tribuloides
TTAATTTGTTGATGCACTCTGCAGAGAAAATTCGACTTCCAACCTCTCGGTGTCTTGTCTTAATACATTACAACTCAGGGCTCAGGGGTGGCACCACGGGGGGCAAATTGTCGAAATTCAGAAAATCGTAGAGTTTTTGCAGTGTAATTCGTGAAATTTTGGTCTCTTTGACATTTTCACCCCACTAACAATATTCGCCCTCCTTACGATTTTACCTGGTGCTGCCCATGACAACTTAGAATACTAAAGACATAATCTACAAACAGACACCGAACATTTCAATTATCTTTCATGTCCCTATACAGGTTTGTAATCTAGCTTTGTCTCCAGTTTCTTGTTCTCAGAGACTTTCCTGACGGCCTTCATGAAGTCCTCATCCACGACGTACTCTCTCTCCGCTCGAATGGCAAACATACCTGAAAGAAGTCAAGATAATTTAGAGGGGAAAAAATAATGAAGGGTGTTACATGCTTTCAACCAAATTTATATCAAATTTTAAAAGGATACCAATACCAATGAAACTTGAGGGAGAATGTTTCCCAAACATTAATGTGGAATCGGTAAATCCAGAACATGTTAGTTTGAGCCAATTTTGTTAAGCCATTTGAGAGCTACATTTTTTTAAAACTATGATAAACCCTTACTGTACTGGGATATTTGGCTCCATGAAAATACTAGGGGGGATGGATAGTGGGGGGGGGGGGGCCATCTCGGCTGTCGACTGTGCAATCATGACGAAAATCGGCACGCACATCGCCTGCCACGTACTCTACAAAATTGTATCATTTTTTTTTTAAAGTAACATCGTTTCATTAATTATGCTAATTTATGCATGACTTGAGTGAAATCAGTTTTTTTGCTCTGAGCCAGTAAATAAAGCTCCAAATGTGCTAAGTTTTGGTGTAAATACTCTTTGTAGAGTTTTTAGAAAATGTACCACCATAAATTTACGATATCTAAACTTATTCTTTGTGTATATTATATTTTTCATTTCTCATGTATTTCTGTTTTTTCGACCTCTTGTTTTTTTCAAGGAAATTTGACACTGTTGCGATCATAAATAGCATAAAATTAATCAATTTGAATCAGTAATAGTAAAAATATTCATACATTCATGATTTTTGGCTGATTACACAATTTGTATTGAAATTGTACATGAAATCACATTTTTGAGCAATTTTTGGTGCGACATACATATACAAAATTATGCGTGAACTCTGGAACCACGTTCCTGGATGTCGCGAAAAAACGCGGCAGATTCGAAGGAAAAAAGTGACGAAATGTCGTGGCAAGAGCTTTTCACGTTGCAGATATATCGCGCGAAACGTCGCGGGAGTGGGCCTCCCAGGCCACCCCCCCCCCCCAGTGCAGTTAGGGTTAAATGTGTTATTTCCTTTGTAGATAGAAACCCTGCTTAAAAGTAAATGACATGATTGGGGTAGTCCTCAACTTGGGATAAAACTATTCTAGAATCAAGGAAACTATGCAAGGATTCTACTGTGAAAATTGTGTAGTCAAAAGTTGACTCAATTTCAAAAAACTACCATCAGTCTGCCTTGCCTTCCCTCAAGGGAAATTCAATACTGGCATGTTCATTCATGATTCTTCCTAAGTAAACAAATCCTTCCAGATGGTGCATAACCTGGTATATCTTTTGACTAGCTTGGATCTAGAGGCATTTTTTACTTCTCCCAATCATGTCACTGCCCTTTAAGTCTGTGATGTTACAGAAGAATAACCATCATCTCTCCATTACTTTCAAACTAAATTCTCACAAATCTTCATGCCTTTTACAGGGTACTAGGTTAACTGGTTTTGGACCTTATTATGAATTAATACATCATTACTTTACTAGTGTACAAGAAGATGCAAGTCTTGCTTGTTTAATTGCAGTGATGTTGTGAGATTTTGAACCTACCTGCTTCAGTACATACATTCCTGAGATCAGCCCCATTGAACCCATCAGATAGCTTCACTACAGCCTCAAAATCTGGGAAAAGAGAAATATGTAGGAATTATACAACTTATTTGTGACTTAGATTGAAATTTAATGTATTGTCCATATGGGGAAATTTACACTGTTCCAGGTACACAAAGAAGATACACAAGCAAAATGAAACTAAAGACATGATAAAATAAACAGACCTCCAAGAGGGAACATTGTGTGTATACACTGTGGACACACGATGTGTGTTTGACAGTTAACCTCACACCCGTGGATGCAACCAGTGAATACTATGTTTTTTTTCAATTTCCAACATATCACTACACAAAGAAGAACATGATTTTGAACCTTTTGCACTACCTAGCAAATTGAGGCCCATACTCAATTTGTGTTGACCTTGGTTGGAATATAGAGTGTGGACTTACGTCCTCGTTGGGAGGCACTTACGCACCCACACAGACACATGCACACACACACACACACACACACACACACGCACACACACACACACACACACACACACACACACACACACACACACACACACACACACACACACACACACACCCACACTTCACACACCAGACGATGCATAAAACCACTACGCACACACGCACACATACACACACTTACACACACACACGCACACGCACACACGCACACACACACACACAATACTAAAATTTCTTACCTATATCGCCATGTTTTGTGATAGGAGCTGCATGAATCTTGAGAATCTCTAATCGTGCTTGTTCATTCGGCAGTGGAATTTCTGTGTACACAAGAAAAATCATCATGGCAATAAAAACGCGAAAACATTCACATCTTACTGAAATCACTGTAGATTATTCCTAGTAAAATAATGGGTGATTTTTTCATAGAATGTTATGTATATAGCAGCCATTCCACATAATTGTCACGCGAGTCACGCATGTTTCATGTCACACAAGTCGCAAACAAGGGTATAGATCAAAACCGAGAAAATACTGGAGCCGAATCCATTACTCGATCAATCATCTATACCCTGAGATGTGACTCGTAAGACACAGCATGCGTGACTCACGTGACACAAGTATGGAATGGCTGATAGGAGCTCGAGAAAATCTATCAAGTTTTCGTATGAAAGTAAGATGGGAGTTATTTACATATTAAACAAATGCCCTAATGCTTTTGCACAAGTACTGCTTGAATATTTATCATTACATAGTTTTTGTTCAATACCAGATGCAAATAAAAAAAATCCAAGAAAACATTGTTTAGATTTTTAACCATGAACATGAGATCAAGACTTAAAGGGTAGTGACACCACTGGGAGAAGTTAAAAATGTCTCAAGAACTGAATACATAAATTAAACCTTTGGCTACAGGGGACAGATCTGCCCTGTGTTAACTTTATGGGATTTTTAGAATCTCGGAGGCAACGGATTAAAAATATACCAATACATACATTACTAAAGTGTATATCAAGGCTGGCAAGATTTGTCCTGAATTTGTTAACTTGAGGAGAAACAAGTATTCATTTATCAGATTGAACTAAAGTATTACCCTGACACAAATTGACCCCATACAAAGCTACACAACAAATTCGAATGTCACAGCAATTTCTGATAATAATTATACAACAAATAGGAAATGTTTGACCACGAAATTTTCACAGAAGAAACCTTATACAGTATACTTGATTCTGGTAACATAGTGTTTCAAATGAGGACTGCTTCTAATTTTGGCATTTTCTTGTAAAGCTTTTCATACAAATTCTATTCAATTTTGACAATTTAGCAGGAACAGGATTTGAGTAATCAATCTACTACAAAACTGTATTTTCATAATGACTAATGCCAGTTATTCAGTGAAGGGTTTACGGTTGGTCTTACCTATCTTACGGTCCAGTCTTCCCGGTCTGAGTAGGGCAGGATCTAAGGTGTCTGGTCTGTTGGTGGCCATGATGATCTTCACTTTACCCAACGTGTCAAATCCATCCATCTGATTTAAAAGCTGGATCAAAGAAATGTGCATTTATGAGTTACATATACAATGAAACGACGACAGATGCATAGTAACCCGTTCAGGACGATTTGATTTCACTGTAACAGGCATTTTCCATAGACCCCAACACAAGTTAACTCATACTTAGACACCAACGGGTTGAATGCTCTAATCAATTTTGTGCTTATAATGAAAATATCATTCTTTTTGAAATGCACATATACATCAACACTGTAATTAATTTTAAACATCAATAAAGCTGCTATCATTTGATATGTAATGTCAGAAGTTTCACGCTCAGACAGAACTTTCAGGAATATAAATTCAAAACAGAACATCATTACAGATCAGATCAATTTGTTCGTACAGTTCTTTTTTTTCAATACCACTTTTGGCTCCAGCACCCTTACAACTGTTGACCTGATTTAACTCATAGAATCAAGTGTAACCAAATTGTTGAACTGCTGTGAACATGGAACATTTTGTGGAGTAGAATTTTTTTGTTTCATTTGTTCTGTTGCTTATTTTGCATGGTGTGAACATGGTGCAAAAATAAACACACGCAAATATTTTAGGTTTATTTTTCTGTTTTGGAAGTTTCTGTATGTGATTAGTATGAATGGATGTGTAGTGTAACTTACGAAATAAAAAATGCTCTTTATGCAGTACCGATTTGGGTTGTCAAAGCTCCATAAAATCATTGTCTTTACCATGCAAAATATTAGTATCTGAAGTGATTTTAATCTTTGATTTCTGTAATTGCTCGCTCGATGGTTATGATTTACTGCAAAGTCAAAAAATGAAATTCGTCGTAAATAGACAAACGTGATATATTAACCGCGCAAACATGACCACCTTTAAAGTAACTACAAAATGGCCCATAACCTTCATATCTTACTTCCATCAAGGTCCTCTGTATTTCTCTGTCAGCCGACGTGCCCTCAGAGAATCTCCTACCACCGATGGCGTCGATCTCGTCCATGAAGACGACGCAGGGTTCGTGGTCTCTGGCGTAGGCAAACATCTCCCTAATGAGGCGGGCACTTTCTCCGATGTATTTATCTACAATGGCACTCGATACAACCTGAATGGAGATGATATACAATAATTTAATCAGATCAATCATAGCCTCAAACGGGAATTCCAGTCTGAAAAAAAAAATTCTTTGAATAGAAGCAGAACAATTCTGGAAAACACATCAGTGAAAGACTGAGAACAATTAGGCAAATGTGAATAAAGGTATTAATTTCTAAATATTCTCACAATATTGGCAATACTCTATTGCTGGATACTACCAACCCTCCAATTGTTTTGCACACAAAATGTTACTAGATTTTTGGTACCTCCAAAGAAACATATTCTTCATCTTTATTCTCCATGTTATTCTCCTGAACTTTCTAATCTATCCCTGCCACCTTCGTCACAATAATGCCGGTTCTAAAAAGTTTGCAGGAGAGCAATATTATTTGTATATGAGTGAAATATGAGCCCATTTCATGTTTGTTTGCTTTATTACCAAAATTAAAAATTAAAATGTATCTAAGATACATGTATCTCATCAAAAGAGATGTTTCAATCGAGTCCAAAAACAGCACACATCTTGCTCAAACCACAATTTATGTACTCATGAAAGTACTATTAAAGATAACATGGAGAACATAAATATATGTATTGTCTGTCAGCACATCCATTCATTCACACCAGCAGTACCAATACACAATGGTAAATATCTCCAGTCATCTTTAACCAAAACAGTGTAACCTCTATTACCTTGAGGAAATTTGCATCTAGCTGGCTTGCTACTGCTCTTGCTAGAAGGGTCTTTCCAGTCCCTGCAATTGAAAACAAGTAAAAGTGATACAATATTGGAACATCTGCAAGTAAAAGTTTGCGGTACAAACAAACATGTTGGAAAAATTGCATGTTCAGCTCAGAATGCTCTGGTCATCATGAGGAGGAGGAGAATGGGTAACAGCCAGAGCATTCGATTTGATTGATTTGATTTGATTTATTGTTCCACATCTCAAACATAACATAAATATAATAATACAATCGATAAAACAAATACAAGATATAACGTCGTAATCAAGAGATATAGACAATTTAACAAACATGAAATGTGAGGGACCTATTAAAAAGCGAAGCTTGTTTTGTATAGGTCCCTAAGTGAAAATATTCAAGTCTTATTAAACAAACGACATACAACAAGGACGTTAAAAGGAAGAAAGAGGACGCAGGAAAAAGAGATATAAAAGAAGGAATTAAAGTAAGAAGAAAAACAAATTAAAGTAAGAAGAAGAAAAAAGAAAAAATTAATGAATAAAATAACGAAATTTCATTATGTCATACTGAGATATGCCCTCAGCTCACAAAAGGAAGTAACTCTGATTTTTATCAAATTGGCATGCTCTACATGATGGTGAAGAAATTAAGGTCATACGATCCCTAATTCCCAAGATATGGACATATCAAAAGAAGGCAACTCTACAGATTTGCAAAGAAAGAAAGAATTTCGCAGAGTTACCTCCCTTTGTGAGCCGACGGCAGAGATAGCCACCTGTATACACATACTGAGATTCCTCGTCACCCGTGCAACATAATAATAATAATAATCCACATAGTTATGTAACAATATACAAAATACACGATGATTCAGGAATAGCCTTGACGTGAGTGAATCAATTTAGAGAATGAGACACAAGCCCGGAATACCGGATAAACAACGAATCTAAAAGAAAACGAATTTAGTATACAGTTACTAATATTAAACATAAGCCTGCACAAGGAATTTTTTCAGTTTGTGTTTAAAACAATTCAGGGTCAGTGATCAGTGATCGTATACAGTCAAGGCTATTCCAATGTCCCGGACTTGTGTGAACTATTGTTTTAAGTGCAAATACAGTTCGTACTGGGGAGAAGTGAAATGAGTTTTGCTGTCTTGTAGGATTTCTGACCAAAACAAAGAATTTTTCTAACATACATGGTTAATGAATGAAAGGTTTGCAGAGAGAATTTAAGATGTAGAATAAATTTGCTGTTCATCTCTGTATTATCAAATTAATGATAAAATAAGATCAAATGCTTGATCTGATATTTTTTTAATGACTCAGAAAAATAGTGACCTAACAGGATTCGAACTTAAACTACTTGATTATCCGCGTCATTTAAAAAATATCAGATCAAAAGCATTTGATTCTTCATTTTATCACTTAAATTTGATATACGAGAGATGAACAGCAAATTTATTCTGCATCATAAATTCTCTCTGCAAACCTTACATTCATTAATACAATTCACTCCTATTGGGGGATTATTACATATTAATGAGCTCAGACGTAAGGAATGATTCTCGGGTATTTGTAACCTAGTAAACCGTGGCATTGCCGTTACCCAGCATAGCCTGGTGGTTGTGCCACTGACCGGATATCAGTAGGTTTCAGGTTCGAATCCTGTTGGGTCACTCTTTTTCTGCGTCATTAAAAAATATCAGATCAAGCATTTGATCTTATTTATCATTGATTTTATGATACAGAGATGAACAGCAAATTTATTCTGCATACATGGTTAACCCACACAAATTTTTTTGGCAAATAAATGTACAGATATTTTGTTGGTAAGTTGGTGGTCATTTCTTCTGGTGAAAGTGAGTAAGCAAATACATGAGAGTATGTTGTTAAGTTGGACTAACAGCTTAAAGTTTTGTTCCTTTGTTTCTGTCGGGTGGAGGGCACTTGTTATATTCTCCAATTATTTATATAAGCACTTGTCATACTCATGAGTATTCATTTAAACAGCTTTTACAATCTCAACATTTATCAAAACTCGAAGCATACAAATGAAAACTTGTGTTGGGAATTAAAACTGACAATGTTATCTACATAAAACTAATTTATTTAGCACTGGTTACATTTGTATTACATCCAACATTACAAACAAATAGAAAAAAAGACAATAAGTAGAACTGAACTCATTACCTGGTGCACCATACAGTAGACAGCCTTTCGGAGGGGTGATGCCCACCCGCTGGAATAGCTCAGGGTTCAGCAATGGAAGTTCAATGACCTGAATAGAACACATGATACAACAACATAATTATAAAATTAAGTTTGTGTCTCAAACACCATAGAACCTTGTTATCTATATCTGTAGGATTATGCAGCACAACTTCATATAATACATCAAATGTAATATTCATTGCCACTACTATACCATACACTGCTGAGAATATTAAGACATGATTTAAGAGAACTGACACAAACTTGTCTAATGCAGTTAAAGATATAAAGAATATATTAATGTTGCTTTTTTTTGGTGTGCAAGGATTCTACCAGCAAAACATTGTTTCACTACTGACATTGTATCTTTAGTGCAAAATTATTCCTCATGATCAATATCATATTTTCAAAGATTCAAATTGCTTTCAAACATTTGGATATTCTTTCCAAAACTTCAATACCGATGTATCCATTTTACGCTGTGTGACAATATGGCTGTAATCTGTTCCTATCTACATGTATTTGGGATCATCTTGAAGCTTCTCTTCTGACGATGCTTGAAGAATCTGTGTGTGAGCCTAGCATTGTAACATCACATCTTACCTCGCGGAGTTCTCGGATTTGTTCTGATAATCCTCCAATGGCTGAATAGGAAACGTTGCCCGGGTCCTCATGAGACATGTTGTAAACAAGAGGATCCACTTCTCTTGGAAGATATCTGGAAATTTATGGACATGAAAATAAATGATTTTTAAGTAATTGTCATCTCGAAACAAGAAACATCTGCATGAATGAGATGGACAGGAAATTTGTGCAATCACATTAAGTGATGAAATAATGTAAATCATCATTTTTTTTTCCTGAGCATCTGCATTGACAGGATCAATATTTCTAGAAGAAATCTTGTATATAAACACACTTTACAAGCATTCAATTTTTTGCTACCTCCTTGTTTTACCATCTTCCCTTACAAAATCAAATATGGCAATTCCTAACATGTAAAGAAACTTTGAACAGTAATTTTTCACAATGCATGCATAATCTTGCGTTTTAAACCTAACACAATTACATCAAGATTTTGACAGCCCATTGTCAACATCTGAAAAGATTATGACATCTTTATAGCTTGATTTCTTAATAACACATACCTGCCAACTGTTCCTACTAAATAGGAATATTCCTATATTTTGGAAAAGAAAAGAGCAATTTTAACCCCTTTATTCCTATTTTTGTTTCAAATTTGTCTGGTAGGGCCTTCTTTGAAAAGTGAAACCAAATTGTCCACACGCGACAAAACTTATTTACCTCTCTGACCCTAAATAAGTATGATTAACATAACATTAAATATTTTCACTTGCATAACTATTGACATTATATAGATATATTTATCGATTTCAAAACAATGAACCTGCAAGGCCTTTGGAATTACATGAGATACAGACGGTCAAATAAGTTCTGTCCGTGTGTGACCAATTTGTTTCACTTTTCAAGAATGGCCTGTAGTAACGCTATACCTTGCCAAACGTCCCGATTTTTCCAGGGCCAGTTCTGGTTTTATGTACAGTTATTAGGCCGGTACAGTAAACAATAAAAAAATACCTTTACATAATTAACTAGAGAGTTCGACTCGCGTCTAAGTCATGGTATGCCTCCGCCCAGCTTGCACCCACTATTGCAGCTAAACCACCAAATTACTATCAACCACTCCTTACTGAATTATCACGCAGAAAATGGCATTTTGCGGACAAAGTTCATTGGACCTTTTGCCTTGACGCCTGACCTGACTTCCTTTGACTCTTACCAAAATATTTCGTCGTTTGGTGTTGAACCTAAACGCCAAATTACAATCAACACTGAGCACTCCTTACTAGAACAAATTTGGCAAAAATACATTTTGGTACAAAGTATCATTGACCTTTGACCTTCAGCTTGAACTGCTGACCCTGTGACTCTACCAAATTATTTTTCTTTTGGTTTTTTGAACCTTAACCACAAATTGCCATCAACAGTGGTAGCACTTTTAGCTGAGGTTTATAGGCAGAAAATGACGATTTTTGCGACAAAGTTCATTTGACCTTTGACCCTTACCTTCACATTGACCCTGTGACCTCTACCAAAAATATTTTGCCTTTTAGTTTGAACCTAACTGCCAAATTTACAACAGCAGTTGAGCACTCCTTAAGGAACTTATATGTAGAAAATGTCATTTTGGGACAAAGTTCATTGACCTTTGACCCTTGACCTTGACCTTTGACCCTTACTCTACCAAAAATATTTGTTTTTTGGTTTTTGAAACCTAATCACCAAGATTACAATCAGACCGTGAGCACTCCTAACTGAAGTTATAGGCAGGAAATGACATTTTGGGGCAAAGTTCATATCACATTTGACCACTTTACCTTGACTTTGACCCCTGTGACTTACCTAAATATTCTGTCTTTTGTTTCTTATCCAACCACCAAATTTTAATCAACATGTGAGCACTCCTAATGAGTTTATAGGTCAGAAAATGGCATTTTAGGACAAGTTCATTGACCTTTGACCTTTGACCCTTGACGGATTTGTCCTAAAATCTAATCAATTTCATCCTTGCTAGTGGTCCATCTTGGTGCCAGTATCATCAATCCCATCGACCGGTACTTCAGCAATCTTGTTCACAAGAAAGTGTGGACGCACGGACGCACGGACGCACGGACGAACGGACGCACGGACGTACGGACGGACAACCCGAAAACATAATGCCTCCGGCTCCCTTACGGGGCGGAGGCATAAAAAAAGATAAGAATGCGAATGAGAAAAATATTTGAAACAGCTGAACCAAAAATTTTCTTATGAGAAAAAGCATGAATGAAACAAACCTTTTGTTCTGGCACTCACCAGTGAATGTAAACACGGCATTTGCATTACAATTTGGGCGTTGCATTAAAATCACTATAGTAACCAATGCACTTGGTTCAGTAGTTTCATTTATTTTGGTCATTCATGTTCTATTCTTATTTTAATCTACGTTTTTGTTGTTGAACGCACCGCCTAGTTACTGTAATAAGACCAGAACTGCCCTGGAAAAATCGGGACGGTTGGCAGGTATGGTAATGTATAGGAAATTCAGGAATTTTCCTATTTTTAAACTTTTTAAAAGAAAATTTGTTCCTATTTCTTGGCTTTCAGGGTTGCCAGGTATAACATCATGTTCTTTTCTTACCTCATTATCGTTAAGGTTGTCATATCGAGGGCAACTCTTGTTCCTTGCTTCAGTTTGGCTTTGTCTAAACCTCGCCTGCAGCCCACCACATACCGAGGACCATTTGTAGCTTTTACGATAACTAAAAGTGGAATACATGTATGAAAGCAACAAATTTAGAATACCAGCCACAAAAATACATGCTTATACACAAACATTTACATTCTTATGAAAGCAGTGCAACAAACTCACGTATACATGAGATAATACAAAGCACTGTAAAAATCTCATGTACTTAGAGCCCAATAGGACGTCAATGAGACATTTTTATGATTGAATAAAATTAAAATGTTCAAGGCTATAAAGAATGAGATATCTCAGGTTTAGGGACAGTGATTTTCTGTTTTACCTGTAAATCAAACGGAAAATCCGTTTCGTTCTTATACTTTTCATGTAAAAATTCATGGAATTCACCTTTGCAAAACGGAATTCATGCTTTTGTTGTGTACATTTTCTATTATAAAACGGAAATTCCATTTTTAGATCGAGTTGAAACGGAATTGCAGGTATTCAGAAACAGAAAAGACCATTTTTTTGAAACGGAAAATTACTATCTCTACAGGTAGGGGTCTGTGGAGAATGCATGTTATATTGATATCTAATTGTTTCAACCAGGTTAATTAATCAAAATTAGTGCACAAATGGTAAACTTGCATGATACATTTAAAGACTGTTAAAATACCTGGGTGCATCTTGTATCCATACCCATTTGCAATGTGACTGCAACAATATCTCTGATTTTACTTAATCTGTACTTGAGCTGCCAAATAAAATGATAATGAATAAAAATGCAAGCAAGCATGAACAGAAACTTGAAATAGAATATCATGGACACTTACATTTCTCTTCGGTTAACTGCTTTAGAACTTCACCCACAATCTGCAAAAGAAAATAAATTAAATCAATTCCATCAACAATTGTCACCACACATTTGAAAACCTCAACATCAATTCCTATGCATTAATGAAATTACTGCACATTATAAACTTCCACACAGTAGCCAGTGCATTAATTAACTATTTCCTCGCCAAGTGAGCAAATGTGTAAAGACTATGTACAATGATAAAACAAATGAGGGTTCCTAATCTTGACTAATTTATTTTCTCAGCTGGATAATTCTCTCCCATGAAGTGCTGCAATCTATTCCCACATTTTTTATTCCCACATTGGAGACAAGAATGAGATATCACAGGCTGGGGTATGGAGAATAGGCCTGAGTCAAAACGTTTACACGACGTTCACACGAACGTTAAAATGCAAAACGTTTTACAATTTTGCAATCCGTTTAAACCCTTAATTATTGTAATTCCATGAAATGCTTAAAGTTTTTTGCTATGTGATATAGTAATTTTGAGCTGCAGCTGCTTACTGAGTTACTGTAATACATGTGTAGTGCTCAGCCATAGATGCTAACTATACTTAGCATGCATTGTGAGCTGGACCTATCAATCACAAATGAAGCCTATCAATTATAACACCTCTCTGTCTATTCACTAAGGCCAGACATCTCGGCTATTGGTTAAATACCAAAATTGTTGTGTTTACTAGACCATAGAATAATAACACCTCTCTGTCTATTCACTAAGGCCAGACATCTCGGCTATTGGTTAAATACCAAAATTGTTGTGTTTACTAGACCATAGAATAATGTATACAGGTACTTCACTATCACTGGACTCGTACAATAAACATTGAAATAAGGTTAGAACTTACTTCTGGTTTTCAATGTTCTTTATTGTTGTACTAAATATTAGACCCCATTTTACGTTTAAACGTTTTAAACGTTTTGGGGAACAGTTTAAAACGTTTCAAACAAAACACGAAATGACTCAGGCCTAATGGAGAATGTGTGTTATACTGTATCAAGTTGTCTCCACTGGGTTAATCAAGTAAGGAATATGTATTCAACTGGGTAATGAATCTTGGCATGAAATTAATTTCATTTAAATAACATGGAAATAGAGAGTTTTAACACTTTCTAAATCAGTGCGGGAAATGTATGAAATCTGCAACGTTGCTGAATTCTGCAACATTACAGATTTCTGCAATGGTATTTTCCACTTGTTTTCCTTACTTTAGACAACTACTAGATATTTTTGGCAAGAAATTTGGTACTTAGAATTATTGATGTAAAAAAAATTCAATCTGTATTTTTTCTAGGATGGCGAAAATTTGTTGCCATGGTAACAGCCAAAAATTGATATCTCAGTAATAATAGGTAGGTTTTTAAAATCACCATCGTAAATAATTAGATATTAGTCTTCTTTACTTGAATATTGCAAAATATTCATGTTCCACCTCTCGGCGGCTTGCACTGAGACAATAAACGCAACGTTGCAGAAATCTGCAACTGTGGCCAGGGGTGGGCCAATTACATTCCTAATTACATTCCTAATTACATTTTTGAGTGTTGCCAAGCACAACAAGCAGGTGTTAATTAACATGATAATAACCTCTTCTGGCTAGGCCAGGCAGGTCTTTGTCATGGTGGTTTGCACCTGGCCAAGAATGTAATTAGGAATGTAATTAGGAATGTAATTGCCCATCCCTGACTGTGGCAAATGGGAATAATACATTGCAGAAGTCATAAAAGTGGTTACCATGACAAGGAAACATACAATTTTCAAATCACAGGACTACAAGTTAGCTCTTTAGATGCTTTATTTTTTTTACGCCAGAATGGTTTTGCAACACATTTTTATGGTTTGCTCTCAGACAATTTCATTAAAAAAATTGGGTTAAAGTTGCAGAATTCTGCGATGGTATGATGCTACAGTTGCAGAAATCTGCACCGTTGCAGAATTCGTACATTTCCCGAACTGAAATACACCAAAAATCAGCACACTATGAATGGCACAGTAAATTTGTTAAACAATTGTTTCTAAAGTATCCTGTAAGCCAGCCCAACTACATGTACATTGATTGCTTTTCAGTCCTACAAAGTATTGAAGTCGGTTAATACTATCAGCCCACATTTCATACCCATGTAGCAATAGAGTAAGTGCTTTTCCCAACAATTTATTGTACAAGTATATTTTTATCATGTGAACTCTTTTACTTGGAATTCAGGCTGACTTTTGATCGGAAGATCATACACTGTCGACCTATCTCCTACACACACAGTATGTTGTTCCAACTGATTATTCAAAGTGATATTTACATGTAGTATGTACATAGGTATACTGATGCATAGATTATAAAATCCACAGAAATGATTGGTTTGCATTAACCCTTATTTCTTACCTGTCCAACACTCTGTAATGCCTTCAAATCATTCTCTGACTTATCATACTTCTTTGTTAACTCCTTGAGATGTTCTCGCACTAGATTTATACACACAAAATGAAACAAATACATATATAATCAACTATGTTAAATAAAGAAACAAGGAAAATAAATTTACAAACACAAATCAATAAACTGCATGTTCAGAATATGACACAATTCTTTTCAACTTTTCTTATTCAACCAACAAAGATTGGGACTTACAGATTTTCTATTCTGAAACATCATGTTTTACTCCAATGCCAATGCATTTCAGGTTCAGGTTTTTACCAGATTATGACAAAATTCTTCGAGATATCTGTAAGAGAGTCCATTTCACTTTTTGGCTTGCTTACAAATCATGCAAAATGCTAAAATGGGTTTTTTATTTTCTTGTGTTTGTTTTTCATATTGAATTGGCAAAGGCAAATATAGAAGTCTAGATCTACATGATTTCAGGTTCACATGTCATCATTCAAATGAATTTTTCAGCTGGATATGACAAATCATCCACAATTAGACTAGTCACACAATTATTTTTCAATTCAATCTGTAATCAACTCTTGTTGTGCTGATTCCTTCCCTTGGCTTGGCTTGCCATGTCCAATGGTCAGTTTTTTAATTGATAGTTTGAATTGCAACAATAAACATGACAAACCCACCCAACATGCACACACTGACACGGACACTCTCTCTCTCTCTCTCTCTCACAGTTACAGAATCCACAGTACGGGCGCACGTCCAATATCGGAGATAATTTCTGATGTTGGAGATTATTTCCAATATCGGAGACTATTAATGGGGTCATCAAAACTTGGCACAAAGAAAATCTCTGATATCAGAGATTTTTTTTTCCAAACCAATTCAGTGAGGTCATGGCGGTGTAAACAATTAGATCTGGATTTACATAGAGTCTATACAAATTTATTAATAATTTATAAGAATAATAATATTGACAATGACAACATTCATAAACTATGCTGGTAATCGATACCATCAGCAACTTTGCTATTGATAAGTGCTGCAAAATGTAAACAATCGATCATAACTAAAATGATTCCTGGGTTTAGTAATTTGACTTATCGTGAGCGCCTCATGAAGCTCAAACTGCCAACTCTTGCTCATAGGCGTAGGAGGGGCGACATGATTGAGGTGTTTAAATACTTGACAGGAGTGTATAACACTCAACATAATCTTTTTCACCTGGCACACAGAACGTCTAGAGGTCATAAATTGAAACTAGACAAGCAGTATTCTCGTCTTGACGTGAGGAAGTATTTCTTTAGTAACAGTTGTTGATTTGTGGAATAGTCTTCCAGATTGTGTTGTCTCAGCAACTTCTGTAAACTCTTTTAAAAATAGGCTGGACAAATATTGGTGTAGTAATCATGATCTTGTTTATGAGCCTGTATAGGTATGTCTTTTACACACTGTCCTGACCCACATACATGCATTTTAATGTGATAAGTCAAGGAAACCGTACAACCTTTTGTGATTGCAATCTACGATCGATGAACAGGCGAAGTCCTGCAATCATCGTTGGATTTAAGTAAGGTAAAGTAAAGTAAAGTATATAACTTGGTAAGAAGACGGTGAATTTTCAAAGTAGATCTGACGTTAGACGGTCATGTGGGGTAAATCCCTTGAGGATTCTGAATATCACATTCCTAAGAAGTTGCGATAACATGATCCCGGCTGCGCCAAGGTAAATAAAAAAAAAAAGTCTCGAATATTGGAGACTATCTCCGAAATTGGAGAGCAGAAAAAGTCTCCGATATCGGAGAGTCTCTCCAAAATTGGCGATTGGAGAGAATCTCCGATATTGGACGTGCGCCCGTACTGATCCAGGGATTTTATACTCCATAAATTTTATGCAAGCATTCGGTCAAAGGCTCAATGACAAGGGTTATGTTCATGATGACAGGCAATTCCAGTCATCTCAGCAAATAAGGTCACCACTGACTGTAGACCGACGGGGTATGTCCGTTTTCTTCGGGGACTTCTCATTTAACGGTATTTTTAACATTTTTTAGGTCAGTCCCCTCATACAAAGGACAGACGTGTATACCAGCATATTTTCATGCTCGAGAATTCATGTCAACCGTGCAGGAGATTGAATGTTGCTTTGCAGGCGAAAATCGATCTGTTCTTTTGCGCACTGAGGTCATTAGCACTTCATAAAGTGCTAATTAACTACACACATTAAGACATTTTTGACTTACCCTTTTTCAAACCGTTTGAAGTAATTTAATGCTTCTTTTGGGTTCCAAACATATTTGAACCAAAAGAAGCCATTAAATTACTTCAAACGGTGAAAAAGGTAAGTCAAAAATGTCTTAATGCATGTAATTAATTACACTTTATGAAGTGCTATGACCTCGTGTGCGCAAAAACGGTCCAATTTTCGCCTGGCAAAGCAAATTCAATTCCTGCACGGTTGACGTGAATTCACGCGCATGAAAATATGCTGGTATACACGTCTGTCCTTTGTATGAGGGCACTGACACACCTACTGTGTATGTGGTCCTAGCAGAGCTATATGGACCACATACGCCCTCTACTGGAAAAACGACAAAGTTTGCACTGTGTAAATTGAATGCATAGAGACTTTATAAATATTGCTTTTGCAAATTTTAAATGCTGGACCCCAATGTTTGAAAATATACAACAGACTTTGGAAATGTTTATCCATTAATTTTCATACATATACTGTTTTAGCAGATTATAGACTGCCATATCAAAAAAATATAAATGAAAATAGTTGATAACCTCAATATTCCATGAAACTACCTGATGATCAAAAACAACTTTTGGATGCCTGGACTATTCAAAACAAGAAATTTTTAATGTCATTAAGTCGCATGAATCAATAATACACCTGGTTTTGATGGGATACCTGCAGAATTTTATGTTGTTTTTGGCGCAGACATAAATGAAATGTTGATTTAATTCTTTGAATTCTCATTACAAAATGGTACTTTGTCTCCGTCACAAAAAATGCCATACTCACATCTCCCAAGAAAGATAAAGATCTCTCCTTATAAAAAATTAATCGTCCTACAAATTAATTAGAGCTGTCGATGTATAAATCATTGCTAATAATACTTAGTAATCGTCTTCAAACTGATGTTACAGTGATCTTATCCAGTATGATCAATCCGTTTTATGAAAAGGGTGGGAGGACTATTGGTAACAATATTCGCTTGATTCTTGACATAATTGAATTACACTGAAATGAAAGACATTCCTGGGTCCATATACTCGTTAAGAATTGAGCAAAGCCATTTGAGTGTATACTCATAATTTTTTTATCTTACATTGAAAAATTTATTTCAGCAATTTTTTATGAGGCAGTGGTAAAACTGTTATATGCCATCTCGGCCATGCCTATGTTTTGAACAATGATTTTCTTCACTGAGCGTGTGCCTTATGAAAGAGGTATTTTTCAAGTTGTCCGATTTTCCTCCATATATGGTTTTTACTTTGTCATAGAGATAATGGCACTATCAGTCGACCAAACAATGCTATTAGGGTATGCCCACTTGAAATGAAGAGGTTAAAATATCTCTTTTGCTGATGATTCTGTATGTTTTGAATGCGCTTCTGATAATCTCTTTTTTTGAGACTTTTTGAACCTTGCAAAAATTTGGTCGCTTTTCTGCTGCAAATCAATTTCAGTAAAACTGAAGCAATATGATAGGTCTAAGAAGGCGTAACAACAACTTACCCATATGTAAAACCGTTGGTGTTTCTTTGGCAAGGTTTTTCAAAATTTAAATGTTTCAGGGTAAGTTTTATCTCTCAATGTTTCTCAATATTTATGAGTATAAATTATAAAGAGAAATGTAAAAGAATGGAGCAAACCTTAAACTGCTGGCAACTAGAATATCCTTTCATCTGGTTGAGTCTGTGTTGTCAAAACTCTCATTTTGCACAGTTATCTATCTTTTTTCCTGTTCTTTCTGTTAAATTACCGCAAAGCCATTTTTAAAGAAATAAATAAAATTGTTTTTAAAATTTATTTGGAATGAGGCAGGCGATAGAGATTCAACGTAAGATAATTGCAATGATTATACTCAGGTCTGGACTTAGAATGATGACCCTTTTTCTTTTGCATGTGCTCAAAAAATGGTAACTGGGTTAAAACAGCTTATTGGATGAGAATTTTGATGCTCGCGTGGAAAAAGATTGAAGTAGCCTTTTTATAAAAATTTAATGCATGATACTCAATCTGTGGAAATCTCATGCTTCACTGAGTTAGCAGTGAGTAGTTTTTAACTTAGTCTTGATATACAATTTATCTGAATCATTGAGAATGGGTATTCGTTTAGGTAGAGAGAAAGGGGGAAACCGCTGTTTGAATTTTTTGGAACAAAATTTCAGATTGTATGATTGTCAATTCCCTGTCGTTAACAAAATAATTCGTTCAAAATCTAAACAATATTTAATTATCCATGTGGCATGGAGAGAAATGTCTTAATGTGTCAGACTTATTTAATCCTCCTTTTTAGTCACAACTCTGCTGAAGAGCTTGTGTTAGATTTTGAATCCTCACAGACAGAAGGAATATTAATTTTTTAAATTAATTGGCTCCCTGAAGATTGGTTGTGAATTTTGACCACCGATTATTATCGTGTTCATGAACAATTGTACATAAAATTGTTGAGTTATAAAAAGTCCCTATAGAAATTCTACCAATTTATTAAAGATCTCACACACCAACTGACAAAAGATATTCTTTTTGAATGAACGTTTAACCAATACCAGTGACTATCAATTGGGAAAAGATAGGCATTATAACAAATTTTTCTTGACCATTGATACTAAATTAAGATATTCTATTTTAAGATTTTTCATAAAGCCATAGCCATTAATGATTTCTTATATAGATTAAATCTAAGGATTCACCCCAATGTGTTTTCTGTGATAAAAGTGAGGAAACAATAGTCCACACATGTATTATGTGAGAGTGAAAGCTGAAGAGAATTCTATTTGGGCAATCGCTTTATCGAAAATTTCCCAAAATAACGTACAAAAAATGGTCTAAATTTTGAAAAAAATGTATCGGACTTTCAACTGATTAGTTTATTTGCATACCTTTTTTTTAACTTTTGAAGTATTATAATTCATACATGTAAATTTTAAGAATAAATCTTCCAAGTAGTTTTGCTTATTAAAAACATTTGTTAAAAAACAAACCAGGGGACTTGAATTATTTTGTTAGCTAAGAAAAGAAATAAGTTGCCGGGCTCACTTCAAGAAGTGCGATTACCTTATAATTTGGTTGCTGTAAAATGTAGTCAAATTACATGATCATAAACTTATATTATTTTGTATTACCAGGGTCTCAGTGCGCCCCTTCTCTAGTAATAATACTGCACTGTAAGCTGACATATTTTAGTTGTAAGGTTGTAGACATCAGATCTCATATTTTTGTCAGCATGCATCTTGATACCTCCAGTTTCCCTTGAATATACTTGTTCGTTCAAGAACTTTATAATTGTGTTTTTTAAATAACCATATATGTTTTTTTTATTTATCATATGTGTTGGGGAATACACCTTATAATCATAGCTTGTATATTTTGTTTTGTCTACACTATTTACCAAATCATCTAATCTGTTAGAACATTGATATTAAGTTCAATCACCTTGCCACATTCCTTTTTTTTTGGGGGGGGGGAGGGGTGGTGGATTAAGTGGTAGGGGTTATTCTATATGTATTATATATTGTTTTTATTTATCTTTTTTGTGTAACCAACTTGTTTTTATGTTGATTTGCAATCATCATAACAATCATTGTACACATTGTAATTTGCTTTAATTGTTACAATAAAACAGAATTATTAAAAAAAAATATATATATTCAGTAGAGTAATTGTAAAAGGCTGAGATTTCAGAGCAATTTCTGTGCCAACAAACTGCCTGCACAATGCCACAAGCTAGGCCATCCATTACTTTGTACACAAAAATGTTATGGAGCTATCCCACCAAGGCGACACTCATCACGCCAACGCCAGAAAATGCGTCCCTCTATTTCTCCTAACAATTTGCCCCCTGTTTTGGAATAAAAACTTAAATAAGAAATCATTGTAGGTATAGTAAGCAACATAAAATATGAAGAATAACTTACCCCATATCTCCAAACCCGAATTTTTCGTTTTTTTCCCCGGCGTCCCTCGTTGTCTGTTGAAGAGTGTTGAAATTTTTTCACCTCGATGCTGCACCCATACATCGAGTTCATTGGTTACACCATGGCCGTAGCCACAATATACTGGGGATCAGCGAATGAAAAACCTGCCATGCAGGCCTTTTCAATCGTTTGACTTCTATTTCATTTTCTTTCGTGAAATCACAATTTTTATTGATAAAATCATTTGTAACATAATTTTGAGTAAAAATATTAATTTATCAACCGAAATATAATTTTTTACGTATAATTAGTCTTTATTAATGAAAAATACAATTAAAATAAAAGTTTTTGACACTATGAATCTGTGTTATCAAATCGTGTAGTCTTTAGTTTCAGAGCTCAAATAGTGCTGGGTTGTGAAGTGTTTCACTATTGTCCCCATTGCATTAAGATGCTGATTTCCTACATGGATAGTTACTACCTGGTGTAAAGACTACATGTCTGCAGGTTGTTTTGTTGACTGGCGATCGTGTGTAGAGGTACTGGGGAAGTAAAGAGGACAAAATTACGCCGACAAAAGAAGAGCAAGAAAAGTTCTTCACATTGCTAAGGACAGGTGAATAATAACAGTGTATAGTATATCTAATGTGGTAAAGAACTTTAAAAAGAAATAACAGCTTGGACATATATTCCACCCTACTTCCAGCGTATGGACACAGTTTACGTGGGTATATCATATTTGATTACCCACCATATACGGGGATGAGCTATCCCATGCTTGGCGGATCTGAACCTAAATGCTTAAAAATAACCGTTAAATGGAAGTCCTCGAAAAACGGACAGCCGCGCTCCGGTCTACACTGACTGCAACATATTCTTTGCACGCCGACCTTGCCTAGCCGCGCCGCCACGTCACCCTTCCTCTCGCGCGTCGCTCGCGTGCTCATCGGATACCGCGCCTGCTCCGCTTTCGTAGCACTGCACTGCAGCTCTCAGCCACACAGGCAGGACTTGCAGAAACAAGGCCATGATGGGAACAGCATTTGTCAAGTCTAATTAACCACGAAAACAACAAGAAAATTAGTTTTAAAGTTACAAACTGGAAAAAATCACGTGATTAGATGAGTGACAGGCTTACTTTCTTTCAACGAGCATCCAACTCCTTATGCTCGAGAAATTTTCTTTCCCGTAGTCTTGGATTGGCTTTTTCCCTGGGATCGCCAGTTGCTCAACATGCACAATTTTTCCACCATCGATCGGTAGAGGCCAGTAAGAGAACGCAACCTCATAGAGTATGGAAATATTTAAGTATGCATCTCTTATGTACCAA
>JZLH01S0139416.1:1583-15312 GCA_001188425.1 Eucidaris tribuloides
GTTAAACCAAATTATTTTACTTGATTATCAAGGTCATGTATACAAGTAGGCTTGCATAGGATAAGTTGTAATAACACAAACAGAAACAGTATACAAGAGCACGGTATTGTGATTTGTGTGAAGATATGAACTGATATATGAAATTTAAGTTCAACTTTGAATATACAGTTCAGCCTCGGTTATACGGCCATCGATTATACGGAGATCTCTGTTATCCGGACAATGGGCTTATCAGTCATTATGTGTAATTGATACATCTTTATCAGAAGTGTACACAGAAACATGCTGGTTATCAGGGACAGTAATAAAGTGTCAAATGTGGGAGGTCTGTTGCAATTTGTGCATGGTCTTTGGGTTGTTTATACAACAACTTATGGCATGTGTACCTCCCCCCTATACTGTGTTTGTACATTATCTCTCTTATCCGGCCATGTCACTTATCCAGATGGCTGCTGGTCCCAACGTAGCTGGTTAATCGAGTTCGAACTGTATTTTATACTGGTAATTTTTTTTTTCTTTATGTGGTGTTCAAGTATAACAGTTCTTTTTTGCAAATAGTGGCTTACAATTTATGAAAGGCCATTTCTCTTTTAAAAACGGAATGAATAATCGGGTATTTCCACAGTTAAAGGGTACTGTTCAGGGCTGTCAAGTAATTTTATGTTTCCAATATGCACTACCCCTCAATACAATAGGATCTTTTTGAACACTTTAATGAGAGATAACTTTGCTCCAAAATTGATTCAAACAGACAATCTATGCATATTCGGCAAATATTATTTTTTTTGAGGGGGGGTGGGGGAACGTATGTATATTTAACGTATATTTGAAGGTCAAATTATAAATGATCAATGAAAACTTGCCTTATTTTCAACTGAATGGCTTAATATTGACTAGAACAGATAACAACAGCCCTAAAATTCCACTGAACACTGTGTTTTATGCCATTTTTAGAGTCAGGAATGTTTGCAACTGGACTGACCAGAATGTCGGATTTTAGCCCATTGAAGACCAGACACGAGATATCTCATCACGAGGGATATGAGATTTGCATGTTAAAGCAAAATCCAACTATTAACAGGTTAATCAGTTCTGTACTCACCAGACACTGTCCAGTGCGGGGATCACATTCAGCGGAGTGACCATTGCAGTTACAAGGCACACACTGACCAAGATAGGCACCACTGCCAGGATAGCGGTAATGGCCTGGGGCACAATCCTGCAAAGTGAGACACGAGTTGATTAGGGTTAGGGTTAGGGTGTTGAAACTTGGTGTTGGTATTGTAACAAACACTGGCTGGAACACCAAACTTGCAATGAAGCCTGGTATGTACTAGAAACTTGGTGTGTCCATAGGACACGGATGCCCCCACTTAACGCGATCAGTAAGCATTTCTTATTGAGTAATCATGCGGAAAGCAATCTGCATGAGCAGTGACCTTTGACCTTTGACCTGCGGACTCCGAATTCAAACTTGACCTGTATGTTAGTGTGTTCTACCTAAACACCAACCATTTTTACAATCCGTCAAATATTTTTTAAAGGTTCCAGGACATACTCATGAAAATGAGTTTTAATTGATATTTAATTGTTGTTGGAATGCCATTCTATCAAAAGTTACCTGGGAAATCATCTAATATTAAAATAATACTGCACTTAAGAATGAAATATCATTATTTCTACGCCAAGTTCGCCCCGCCCACAAAAAAATGCTGAAAGCGTGCTTGCGTATCACGTGACCTCCTACGTCATCAGGGGAACGCCGCTCTCTGCATACACGCAATACGAACATTTAAAAGATCTGTCGCCAGTAAAACAACAAACTTCGAGGTCATTTTCAATAATTATTATGGCATATATGGCCGTCTCTAAATCATCTGGGAGTGATTCAGGATCAGAGATCCGAGTCAGTCGTGGAAATCTCTGATCCTGAAACACTCCCAGATGATTTAGAGACGGCCATATATGCAATAATGATTAAATATGACCTCGAAGTTGGTTGTTTTACTGCCGACAGATCTTTTAAATGTTCGTATTGGGTGTACTATTAGTACGCAAGTCAAGCTCACTCACAGAGAGTGGCGTTCCCCTGATGACGTCACATGATAAACAGCTTGTTTTGCATATCAGGGCCAAAAAATGTGGGCGTTCCCGATAGTGTTGCACGACTAAGTCGCGAAAAGTCGTAGTCGCGACTGCCTACACAGAGTCGCGACTCCGACTATCGGAACGCAATAGTCGACTTTTTATCACATGTTAATTTGTATTAAAAACTGAGTCAAAAGACGTAAAAATTGAACAGAACTACCAATCATTTATCCACCATTTTGTGGCAGAAATGAATCCCCTATCTCTCTTTGATCGCAAATCAAACAGAAGTGCCAAAATGTACTTGGATCAGCCTATAATCGTGCAATGCTATATGTTGCCGTATACGTGCGACTCCGACTGCGACACCCATGCACCCCACACCACCAATCTTGAACACAATGACGTTGAACACCGATAGTCGACTAATAGTCGGAGTCGCGACTATTGGTGGGCGACTAGTCGACTCTCTAAAATGCTGAAGTCGTGCAACACTAGTTCCCGAACAGTTTTATTTTAGTGAACAACTCGAAACCTGAAACTTGCATCGAGAATTAAAAGTCAGATTGGAATTCTAGATGAAAAAATACTCTACAAGATGTTGATTACCCAGTTTTGATAGTTTTTATGTGATAGGACCTTTAAGTAATTGTGCGGAAACCAATTTGCATATATAATGAGCTGTGACCTTTGACCTTTGACCTGTGGACTCAAAATTCCAACTTGACCTGTATTTTAGTATGATCTACCTACACACCAAAAATTTTTTCAAATCCGTCAAACATTTTTTAAGTTATTGTGCGGAAACCAATTTGCATATATAATGAGCTGTGACCTTTGACCTTTGACCTGCGGACTCCGAATTTGAACTCAACCTGCATTTTAGTATGATCTACCTACCCACCAAAAATTTTTAAAATCTGTCAAATATGTTTTAAGTTATCGTGCGGAAACCAATTAGGAGGACGGACGGACGGACAGACGGGCGGACAGGTGCAACGTTTAATGCCCCCCTCAAGACTTCCTCGGCGGGGCATAAAAAGATGGCATACTTTCAGAGATGCCAACCCCAACGACAGGTTCCAAGGAACATTTACCACATTTTTCATTTTTTTGTTTTTGGTGCAAAGGTAGTGCAGATGGTCTGGAAAAGCATCCAAAGGATGAAGAATTCAGTCAGATATTCAAAACCATCAAAAACATGAATTATTTTGGACATCTAAATGGTGCACATGAAAACATACATGCACAGACACCAAAGATGTAAAAAATGTCCTGAAACATATGCAAAATGAAAATTGACGCATTTTGAGCATTTTTTAAATTTTGATGAGTGTGCACACATATTTGGGTCCAAAAAATTGACCCTTGACATGTGCCAAATTTGGTCATCTTATTCGACTTCAGTCACGACATATTGACAAAATCAGATTTGTAATGGGATCATAGCTGACTTCACGGATAACTGATTACTTTGACAAGACGTCATCGTCAAGTACTCAGACAAATTATCATGGAAACTTGCAACTTTATAGGGCATATCATTCTTGAGATGTTGTGAAAACGAAAAGAGGTCAGACGGAAACAGGAAGAAGTTACTGAAAAATTATTATCATTATTATTCATAGTTTTATTTTTTTTTAATCATATTTTCACAGCATTGCCGAATTGCACTGATACAATACATTAACTATATTATACGTAAAATTACCCATACAAAGATTACTTAGGTAAAATTATCTTTAAAAAACAGCAAAAAGATTTTGATGAAATCAGTGGTTTTCCATGACTGTGGTCGTGGATCACCAATACTACTATGTACTCACCTGGCAGGATATACCAGAATACTGGGGAGGACAGTTACAGATCTCTACCTCCCTGGCAACCTCCCCTTCTCCATTGTTCTTGGTCACATCCATGGAAACACCAATCAAACTGTAACGAGATAATGACATGGTAATTTATTCATGACATGTTAATTTATTCAAGGCATGTGAACTAATATATAACACTAAACACTTTTATAAAGCACATTTTCACAAATGTTACAAAGTACTCTGACAAACAATACTACCATCTAATGTATACCTTAACATATACACATACAATAAACAACTAACAGAAGTATGATTCTACTGATTTCTTGAATCTATCAAGAGAGATCAAAATGTACAGTTTTGAAGGAAGGCAGTTCCTTAATTCCATATATGCACAGAAAAATACACTGACAGATAGGAGTACAAGCAAGACATCTTTTTTCATCTTATCTAATCTTATATCTTATTCTATCTTATCTCATCTAATTCTATATCCTATCTTGTCATATTTTATCCTACTTATCTTATTTTGTCTTATCTTGCCTTACCTTATCCCGTCTAATCTCATCCTATCCCATCTAATCTTATCTCACCTTATCTTATCCAATCTTATTTTGTCTTATCTTACATTACCTCATCTTACTTTACCTTCACTTTCATTTCTTTGATTTGCATTTGTTGACTTTAATTCATAAGTGTCAGGCATGGTAACCAACATATGAAATTAACTATTTTTGCATGTGCTCACACACATACATGCACATACAGAGTACTTGGGTTATTCTGATAAAGGGAATGTTCATAAAAATGGCTAAATTTCAAACAACTTACTCGGCCGTCAGGATCTGATCATAGTACTGAGCCCTGATCTGAAGTGAGTCGATGTTAGCCAACACCATGAGGAAGTCCTCCCGAGATACGGGCCGGGCCGTGATGCTGTTCTGGAAGTTTGTCTGGAGATGGGGGGGGAATTAGTGAGTCGATAAGTCAAACATTTCACAGTGTTATGATTTTGAAGTGTGTGTTTTAAAGAGAATCATTCAAGGCAGCACGATAAAACTGTTAATTCACAAGAATCAATCCTTGCATTTTACACCCTAAATCTATGGACTGTTGAAGTAAAATAATCACCAGACATTAGGTGAATGAATTTTCAATCTAATCGGCTGGTTTTCATATAAATTAGTATGAAGAGTTAAATCCATCAGTTTGGCCAAGCACAACATATCACAGATCACTGCACTTAAATGATCATCATCTTGCCTACTGTTTTTTCCCCTTTTCCTTATAAGTACCAGTAAACTTGGGTAATAATCAGATTTCTAAGTACCTCTTAAGTTAGCTTACTTTATCCATACTAAATAAATTACATATCATTTAAAGCTAAGATTGTATATCACTAGAGCATGAAACAACATAGACTTTTTTCAACATATTCAGACCTTCAACTCTGCTAGGTTGAAAAAGTAAGAGAAAATTAGGAGCAAAATTCTACAAAAAGGAGTACAAAAGTAGGATTCAATTCATCAAAGTAGAAGGAAAGTAGAATACTTGTAAGTAGTGTTTGGAGTAGTGACCCTAAAGTAAAAGGAAATATGCAAATATGCAGGAAAAAAAAGAAATAAGATTGCCGACAAGGTGGGAAATCTGTGGAAACAAATTTTCCTTCACAAACAGGTGATGATGGTAGTTACAGTACTCTCAGCGACAACCTGTAAAGACTACTCAACTCCAAACAAATATTAACCCATTGGACACGGGTTGATTTCACTTTAACAAACATTTTCCATAGACCCCAACATGAGTTAAAGTCGTACTTGGCCTCCAATGGGCTAAAACCCATCGCAAAGGGTTTTTGTTTTGTTTTGTTCTTAAGTAGGAAAAAATAGGAAAAGTAGGACCAGTTGAAGACCTGCATATTGTTTGTTTTATGGCAGAGGTCAAATATAATCACTATGTTTTGTCAGACTCATATTCTTACCTCAACCATCTCAACTGAGACAGACAAGTCTTGACCAGGTTCTGGTTGTGCAATGTGTAGATACATGATGGTGATATTATTACCCTGCAAGAGATATAAGTAAAAATAAATGTATAATCATATACTAAATATTTAAAGTGATAGGCTAACATTGTGGAGTTTCAATTTAAAAAATTGTCAAACTTTGATATCTGAGCTACATAGTAGTGTTCAAATGGACAAATAAACACTCTAGAATACAAAAGTTTGGAAAGTTACACTGCCAATGGCAAGTTATACATGGATAAACAAAAAAACTCAGGGCGAGTTTATTAACCTAGGTGTACACACAGTAAGTCTATGGGAGGAAAAGGGCAAGTGAATCTGGTCAACTTACGATTTTCACTTTTTTAAAGCACTAAATAATCATTTTGAAATACAATTTTTTCAGGGCTTCATTTTTAGACCTCATCAAAGACACTGGTAGCATGGGGAATCATGCGGCTCAGTACCTTTAACTAAAATAGATAACAAACATTACACACCATATAAATATACAAGCAGAACAATATGAATTGGACTCTGTGATATTGTCACTTAACTCCTGCCATATTGCAGTGTTGTTTTATGAAGGACAACACCATTTTCACATGGATGACCATGAATATCAACATACAAATTTACACTTTCTTGAAGAAAAAAAATACACAACAAATTCATTTTCCTCATATTTAGAGGTCAAAAATAGGTATTTTATGGAAGAGATGCATTTGTGGACAATAAACCGTAGTGTACATGTATATCATACATTTAAAAATCAATGTACTCACCGAGATGAGAATATCTGGTCGTCTTACAGCCTGGGGAGCACCCAAACCATCGCCACGGGTTTGCAGGGGATTGTTCCTCACGGTGTACTCAAGTTTACCTCCGTATGCCGTCAGCTACAAGCAAACAAAAATAATGGCATGAATGTCTTCATTAGTTGCCTGTCAAGTCTTTATAAAGTCTTTATGTCATAACAAAAGTTTTCAATTGTCGCATCAATAGTTTTTAGAAAATAACTGTAATTAACTCAAGATAAAGAAACTATGAAGGACTTCCTTCTAAAATCATGGAATTCCACGCTTCATCATTAAAATTCGCCCATGATCTAATATAATATTTCTGAGATCTCTGAATGATTCTCCTAATTCTGGATTTGGCAGATTCATGTTTACCGGAAATGGGAGCCAAATTCTCCCATATCATTGTCTGGCTGCAGTAACATAGGAATGCAATTAGATATTTCCTGAATAACCAGCTGTATTTCCAGATTTTCCAGTTCTTGAAAAACCACCAGATGGCTTCAAACAGGGCTATCTGAATATTCTGAAAAGAGGAGAAGCTTCTACACACAGGACTAGGGGGCCTATAAAATTAGCCATCATCTTTGTCAGCCCACTCTACCCAATAAGCCTTCTATCACACTTTCAGCGATTTGCAGTAAAAAGGTCATGTTGAGTGGTTAATGGGTCACAGTTATGCAGGATGCTGCTGATGACAGTAGTAGAAATGTCACTACCTTTGTGATACAATTCTTTTTCTACTGCATTTGTCACACATAATCTTTCATAATCATTTTGACAAAACAATCCCAATGAATTTATTCAAAGAAAAAGAAATTCTTTCCTTGTTTGGGTTGAAATGTCCTATGACAGGAAGCCTTAATACTCTATACACCAAATATTTTGCAGTGGTTTCGTTTTTGTAAATTTTGGAACTAAACGAGCGCAAAATTTTTCACGTCTTGATACACCAGATATTCCTGTGCAAACTCAATGCAAATGAGATAAAATTGTGAAAATCAACACTTTGGAATTCTCAGTCGTTAGCCCAAATCATAAATATATATGTGCATGAGATAAAATGGCGTATACAGTACTCTACTTTTACTTCAAAGCAAATGTATGCGAGCTATACCTTGGATCCAATGAACTTCTGCGGTGCTAGCCAATAGATGGCGGTCTGTGGGTCGTCACCGGTACCACTCACATAGACGCTGGCGATGTTCGCACCGTACTGGATATTTGCAGCGGCAAGGTTTGTAACCGTCCAATCGTCAACCATACCAATCTAAAAGCACCACAAAATAATGAGAGAAATATCAGCACTGAGAAGTTGTATCTTCCATACCGTATCCGAACATCAGACCGCATCAGTATTGTAGGCATATTTCATGCATACCTATCTCACAAAGGTTGCTCTTGACAACCTGATAGCTTGCGGCAGGCTTGCCAGACATAGCAACAACTAATGTTCACCAGATGCATTATGAAAAGGTATTCATAGAAGCAGAATGAAAGAATTGGTTCATCAGTACCCTGCGGAAGAAAATATTCCTAAATTTGAATACCGTACCAAAACAGTATATTACCCCTGGGACAATGAAAACTACAACTCCCTTCCCCACCCCCTCCCAGAAAATTAAAATGATCCCACAGAACAATTAGCCCCGGTTAATTGCACTAGAGGGGTAGCTGTCTTTTACTTTTATAGTTAACTGTCCTCGGGTTGTTAAAAATTCCTGGATTATTATTTTGACTTATGCCTTGTTTCACCTTTTTCTTTCTTGTCTCGTGTCCATGGGGGGGGGTAGGGGTAGTTGTCTGGTGGGGTAGACATCTCAGAGGAAGTTGTCTGGGGCTGTAGTTGTCCAGGGGTAGCTGTCCGGGGGGTAGTTGTCTAGGGGACAACTATCCAGGGGTACTTCTTCTAAAACCCACTCATACATTTCTCAATGTGAAGCTTTGATTCTCAAGCTTCAGCTTTATATCAAAGTTTGGTTTGGGAAAAAATTTTCCCAAGTAACGTAAAGTAAAATACATACCCTACTGCGGCGTTTGTTGTGGCTACGACAATCGGTGCTGACGCCGAAACAGAAACAGGAAATACAGCCGTCGGGATTGGAGGCAGCCAGATAGAAGGTACCGGCCGGACACTGGTCACAACGGTCACCTTCAACGTTGGCCTGGGGATGAGAAAAGACGGTTGAGGTTGGAATGTGGAAAAATAACACAAAATCAGGCCTTCAACTCTGCTTGTTGAAAAAAGACAAGGAAAAAAGGAGCAAAATTCTCCAAAATGTAGGATTTATTCCACTAAAGTAGGAGGATAGTAGGATATTTCTAAGTAGCAGTAACATGCAGAAAACAATACTAAGATTGGCGAAAAAGCGGAAATACCCGGAAATGACTTTTCCTTTTTCAAACAGGTGATGATGGTAGTTACAATACTACTCTCAGCAACAACATGTAAAGACTACTCAACCCCCAACAAATATTAATATCATATCGCAAAGGGGGTTTTGACAAAATTAGGAAAAATGTAGGAAAATAAGGATTTTTATGAGAAACAATAGGAAACTGAGGATCTTCACAAAAAAGTAGGAAAAAGTAGAAAAAGAAGGACCACTTGAAGGCCTGCAAAATGCATCAGGGTAGGTTGATTTAAAGTACGGCTTAAGAATTTCTTTCCAGTGGGACAATTCAGAATATTTTCACATAAAAAATTTAAAACTTTATAACTCTGTTATTCTGTGATGGATTTTCAGCAAACCTTCATTATTAGGTTTCTCTCATTTTTCTACTGTGATTATAATCAACTTGACATCAGGGTGGACTTTCCCTTTAAATGAGAAGCTGACCTTGCACAAACACTGGGCAGTGGCCTGGTCACAGATTTCAGGTAGGGTACCGTTGGATTCACAGTCGCAAGGTGTGCAGAAAGGATAGTTATAGAATCCTGGCTCACACCTCTCACACTGACGGCCACCAACATTTTGGCTTGCCAGCTGGTAAAGAAAACAGACAATATTATTTAGTTTAGACCCTAAAAAGACTGGGGGGGGGCCTAAAAGGCCCCCCCCCACCTCGCATTTTTTGCGTAAATTTATAACGCGAGAAGCTATGGCCGCCAATATGTTCATGAGCTTTTTTCTTTTAAGTCTTGCGCATCTTTTAAGCCCAAATTTGGGAGCGCCGGGTACCCGGTTCCGAATGTACGTCCAACTTTTCGTACCTTGCCCATGTCACACCAAAAATCGCCCTCAAAAACATGAAAATTGTGTGTTATTTCATGCATACTTGTGTTTTCAGCCAAATTCATAAATGTCCATGATTCATTTTTAACTTTGACTCGATTGAAATGAACCTAATTTTATCGCTGTTTATGACCAAAATAATGTCACTACAATTTCCCTATTAAAAAAAACAATAAAAAAACAAAAGTCGAAAACAAGAAATACATAAGATTCCAAAAACAATAAAATTACATAAGAAAACATTTTGATACCGAATTCTGTTTTAATGCATGCCTTCAATAGAATCTCGCAAAGAGTCTTTTTTAAACAAAAAATGAAGCATTTCAAGAGCTATACTTAATGATTTACAGCCAAATTCTAATTTGATGCATAAATTAGCATAATTAATTAATTAAAATAAATTTGACTAATTTTTCACAATCAAATATACAATTCTGTAGATTATGTCATGGGCGACGTGTGTGTCGACTTTCATCGCGATCGCGCGATCAACGGCCGAGATCTGAAGGGGGCCTTACCGCCCCCCCCCCCCAGTCTTTCCAGCCTCCAAAATACCCCAGTCTTATTAGGGTTAAGACTATCATTAGATTTCCATTAGTTTAATATTCTCAAGTACAAACACCAGGGTTCATACACTTACACATTTTCAGAATTCCCTGACTCTCCATGACTTTCCCAGGCCTTGAATTTTGATATTTTTATGGCAAGGGCAGTTTACTTTTGGGCACATTCCTATATTACAGCACAAACAGGGGAAATTTAAAATGGCACAAAAATCTTCCAAGGCCAATGACAAGGGCATCAAGGCCAGTCACTCGGCATCCAAGGCCATGGCCTTCAATGGCATTTGATTAATCTAAGCCCTGCTCTCCAGAGCACAAAACATGAAATTTCTATGACCATTTTTACACTTTTAAAGCATGCAAAATTACATCATTGTGATACTAGCAAGCTCTGAATCAAAGGAAATCTTAATAATATCTTGAATAAATCATTTTCTCTGACTTTTCACAAGAAATTAATAAATTCCCTAACTTTCCCTGACTTTTTCCTTCTGGAAAAAGTATTTTGAAATTCCCTGACTTTCCAGAAATTCAATGACCTGTACTAACTCTGAAACACACTGGTGTATTTCACAATATAGTTTTGCTGCGATTTCTCGTAATCATGCTCTGTAATCATATTTTTGTACATTTGCAAAAGAGCCAATGGTTTTCAAGTTAGAAACAATTTTGTGTTAAGGCCTCTCTGCCGGGAACATATGCTAGGGTCCTTCTGTCGGACATCCAACGAATTTATCTACCATATTCTACTTACTTGCACTGGCCGGTGAACATGTCACAGTTGAGATCATCGTTGGCTACGCCACGGACATCACACTCACATTCCTGAAATACCAAACATACCAATGTTGTGATTACAAAACATTGTAGATATTGGGGACATCAAGAATACCTCGGTTTAGACTTTATGATCGTCCAGTACACAAAAAATGAATGCATTGTCATTTAATATTTCAACCTGTAATTATGACAACATATCAATTAATATACTGTATAAATAAAGATAATATAAAATATATTTTGGAAAGATTAGCAGCCAAAATACATGTTTTGATCAGAATGACATGAAAAGCAATCAGGGAGATATTCATAGATCAAATGCACAACAAGTAGTGATAATCATTCTATAAATGCAGGAGTTCAAGTTTTTTAGCCAATAAAGAGCTACATAATAATAACATTAGATTCAATTTTTGTGGTCCCATTTTTATCGCAGATGTAATTTTCATACCCTGCTAATATGTTTTATGCTTGTGTGAGTTTTCAACATGTTTTGATAATAAAGTTACTTTCAATTTCAAATTTAAGAGCAAGACAGAAAAGTACATATTTGGGGAATCTCATGCAAAATTTGAGGAGACTGATAGCTTGGTATGTCACTGCTGGTACTACTCACCACACAGCCAACAAGAGGGTGGTAACCATACGTCTGGGGGGCGCAGGTATCGCAGTTGGCACCCGCAACATTCTCGGGGCAAATACACTCCCCAGTGACCTCGTTGCAGACTCCTGAGGTACATGAACATCCTGCACAAATACAAACAGAAATAATAAAATAAATATGATAAACACGGAGTCACAACAGGGACCCTATGGAGCTTGGTGCTCACCTGAGCTCATGCTATCTCTAAGTGGTGCCCCATGACAGTATGTCATCACTTGTAGGCATAAATGTAGGTTTAGCCTTTGAAGCAATACCTCTCAGGCACTATTGGGGCCACAAGAAACATTTGAATAACTTTTGATGCCCTTACCCTACAGATGATATCTACCAAGTTTGAAAAAAAATCTGATCATCTGTTTCTACAGAAGATGACAGTGTGACAGCTTGTGCTCAGATGAGCACAATCTGTGAAAATCAAATTGAAGGAATTTTCAGGGCTTGATGTTTCCTTTTCACTGATTCTCTAAGCAGCAAAATAACATACAAGAGTCTCAAGGTAACACAAATATTCATTTTGAGTTTTCCAGTCACTCATAGTTATTTACTATTTAAAGCATGTAATAGTGGTTTTGAAGTACAATTTTGTTAAGGTTTTATGTTTTTACACCATGCTAAAGACTATTATAGCATGTTGGGCCATGCAGCTCGAACTTGTTTTGAATTGGAAATATGGTCATTGGGTGTCTTGAATATAAGTTTCATTAAAACCCCAGCCTAACAATGAACACAGTTTAAAACAATCTGAGTTACATAATCCTCAATGCTCTAAGTGTCTTTGATAAAGTTTAATAATGAAGACCTGGAAAGAGTGTATTTCAAAATGATTACTTAGTGCTTTAACAGAGTGAAATCTACAAGTACTCAGGTCGACCATATTCACCATGTAAATTTAATCCCATAGAATTACGGTGTATTGATCTAGGCTAGGCTACTCCACAGAAGTGGAACTTGTATATTCATGTATATCTTGCCAGTGGCAGCATAACTTTCCAAACTTTTGTATTCTAGGGTGTATATTTGTCCATTTAACACTACTACGTATCTCAGATATCACAAATTGACAAGTTTTTGTTTTTAAATTGAAGCTCCACAATGATATCCTATGTCTTTAACTATGTTTGCATATTCTCAGGGGTGATGTTAAACCCCCCCCCCCACCCCAACCACACACACACACACACACACACACACACACACACACACACACACACACACACACACTACACTACTACGAGGAGTTGCAGCACTCTGGCCATCTCTGTCTCCCAAGGGCATGGTATTGTTTTCACTAGCTGGGATCAAGGTTGATGATTTTAGTTTTTTTTTATCATGATTTTTGTCAATAAAATAACCCAAATATTGACCCCACAAATGGAGAAAATTTTTAAAATGTATCAATCCATCATGCAAACATATATTTTAAAACCATTGATTTTTCAGTAACTACTAATTTTTTTGATACAGATTCCAATAATCTATTAAAACCTACAATATTTCAAGTTTAGAACTAAATGAAAAAAAGAAAACACATTTCTACCCGTTTTGTCACGCGACAGATTGCTGATGTATTTCTTTATTTATTCTAATCAGTGATTAAACTTTCATTTTTTTTAATCGTTGATTTCAATCACTGGAGTTTAAATGTGTCACACATAGATGGAATTTCTAATTGTTACTCACTTCGACAGTAAGGGAAGTCATAGAAACCCACGGCACATCGGTCACACTGTCTGCCCACGATGTTCCGTCGGCATGAGCACTGACCGCCAAGCTCCT
>JZLH01S0139416.1:16986-27216 GCA_001188425.1 Eucidaris tribuloides
TCAGGTTTGGTTACGACGACACGGCAACCGGACACATGGGGGCAGTATTGCGCATTGAAGGTACCTGAACAGTTTGGTGGAAGAGTAAGTTTCTTTGTAATCAGAGAGTTGAAGAATCATTTTCCTATTTTCAACCAATATTCGTGGACTTTATTCTATGATTTTATTGCACTTTCATTCACTTCGCACAGGTGTATCAGTCAAGATGTTATATTGCAAAATGCTGATGGTAAAGCGAATTCCTTGTAATCAGATACCTGCAGGATCATATACCTATATTCAAACAATACTTGCAGAATTTATTTCCACATGTTTATGGCATTTTCATTCACTTCACATAGGTATTTTAGGAAATAAAACTGTTTTAGTCCTAAAATTTCAACAAAACCATGCAAAATATTTAGCACTTGAAATATATCAAAAACTCAAATTTACAGCAGGAATTTGAATATTGAGCTAAAAAAGACAGAATCATAAATTCTTTATGACTGCTTGAAATGCGAGCAAAGCCAAACATTACATCATGCTATGGTGGAGTTCATCTTGTGACTGATGATACAGAAAAACAGATAGACAGCCAAACACACACACACACACACACAAACATAGAGGCATCCTTACCTTCACCATCAAACTGTCCCACAACCCTGAAGTTAGTGTCAAATGATTCCCCACTGGGTTGGTAGTAGTGAACCACAAACACATAGCGACCACTTGATGGCAGCTCATCGGGATAAGAGATGCTGACCTGAAATTAATGAATATTGGAATGGTTAATAATTGAAGTATACTTCTCAAATATTCTGTATTTATGGGATTGTGGTTATATGACAAGAACAATTTGTTCATAACATTTAACAGGACAGAAATGTGGACATTTTTGAAAATATGAAAGACAGACCACTTGTGTCAAGGTGGTTTGGGTGGGGGGAGGAAGAAGAAGTAGGAAAAAGGGAAAAAAGGAGGAGGAGGAGAAGGGGGAGAGGGGAGAATGACAAATATGAGGGACCCCCACCTTTTTTCCAATAGGAAGTGCACGCAGTGATACATGTATCTGTTCTCAAATAATTTTTTAAATCGCAATATGTCATTATAAAAAATCTTAGAAGGTGTGATGTCATATTTTGGTGTCTGGAGAGACAATACCAAACTTTATGAAAGATTAAAGTCAAATAATATGAGGTGGGGGTAGTCTCAACTGGAGCGAAACTACTCTATGAATCAAGTAAACATATGCAAGGATTCTCGGCTGTGAAAATTTTGTTTCAAACGTGACTCATGTCTAGGAAATAAATAATGTGAATATCACTCGTAGCACGAAAACCTGGTGTGTGGCTCTCTATGGGGCTTATTTTTATCGTCCCCGGTAAAAATTAAAATACTCCTATGTTTATGCCTGATTCTCCTTAAGTAAACAAATTACAGACAAATCCTCCCAGGTGGGAGATCCACTCCTGCTAGTGTATAGTTGGTATATATTTCAACTCATTTGGTTCTTGAGGCATTTCAAGTGTTCCCAATCATGTCACTCACGTTTAATGAAAATTTGTCAGATCAAACAAAACTATACTTGGGATTTAATCCCTAGGGGTGCTTCGTTCGCCAATTTTCACAGATGTATAAATGAACTACAGACAATGATTACAGTTTTACTAATCCCTCTTAATCCTCTTAATCGATACAATACCCGTCTCATAGGACCGGCAAGTCATTCATACATTGTATGCACAATAGAAGTGTACCTATTGTGCAAAAACTGCATTTTCAATAAGAAACATGAGTGGAACCTGAAGTTTCAATTTAAAAATGTAACAAATCAAGACTTTATCAAATTGCAGTTTATATTTACCTCTCCTGAGCTAGACAAGTAGTTGACTGAGGCCGAAGGGCTGATGATGTTGGGTGGCAGGGGGGCTGAGATGTCCAGATCCGGGCCTTCCAAGATGGTGGTATCAGGGGGAACTGGGTAGGTGGATGGTTGGCAACTGAAGAGGGAAGAGCAAGAGAAAAAAATACCTTGAAAACACTTGGTCACTTTTTTTTTATTTCACCCATCAAGCAGAATGTTCCACAAATTTATGGTTATTCTTATTCAGTCTTTTTCAAGCCATTAGCTAACATTGTGGAAGCTCCATTTAAAAAAAACATTGCCAAACTTTGATATCTGACCAACATGTTAGCATTTGAATGAACAATAACTACAAGTTTGATAATTCTCCCTTTGCATTTTTGTACTATGTTTTGAGAACTGCACACATCTTATTGTACTGTACTTATCGTGCAAGCATTTTAGCAAAATCAAATAAAAATCATAGCTTCTCTTTGGCTTACAGCTGTAGATTGAGGAAAGTGGCAAAAAGAGTTTCCACGGAACATGAATAAATAATTACATCTGCATTTTTTCTACACGGCCTCAAATGGCCACATAGTTTACACTAAACAGGACCCGAAAATAAATTTTGCCTAATTAACATTATCATCACTGACACAAGAGAATAAATTGCCGACACAGAAAGGAAGTAAATCACCTAGAATTTCATACTGACGTGTCATTGAGCATTTTGACATGGCAGCCAAGCCGTAATTGCAATCATAATTGCAAGTGAATTAGAATTACCGACTCTGGACATGACACAAAATCTTCATGGATATCGTGACTGTAATTCAAGATGATATTTAAGAAGATCATCCAAGATTAGAAAAGTTATGACTTACGTGCCATCAGCCGACCGGACACACTGCAGACGAGGAGTCACAAAGTCATAGGTGAAGGATTCCACTGGGATGGCTATCACTGATCCCTGGGAGGAACATAAGATGAAACAAATGAATAAACTTCAATACAAATATCACATATGTCACTCATCATCATCATCATAATCATCACCACTGTCACCATCATCACCATCACCCATCACCATCACCATCATCATCACCATCAACGTCACCATCACGATCATCACCATCATCACCATCATCATCATCATCATCATCATCATCATCATCACCATCATCATTACCATCACCATCACCACCACCATAACCATCATCACCATCACCACCACCACAACCACCATCACCACCATCACCACCACCACAACCACCATCACCACGATTACCATCATCATCATCGTCATCACCATCATCATCGTCCTTTATCAAAGTCAGCATTTTCCTCTCACAAGAGGGCAGTCACTTTTGTACATGACACTCCCTCCACTCTCTCATTTTGAGCATCTTCCCTCTTAAAGGAGGAGTCACTGACTTTTGTGCCATGATTGCACTCCCTCCCTCGACTTTATTGTTTCAAGTATCCCCCTCTTTTAGCCAACCTCTCCCACTTTCCCTCCACACCATTTCTGTCCATACAGTCCTTGGTCTTCCCCTTCCTCGTATGTCATCCATGACGTAAATTTTCTGCTTACTAGTATTTTCAAGCAACATGCTATCAGCATAGAATGCCCCTTTCAGGTTCAAGTTCTCAGTATTGACAGCCAAACTTACAATAGCCAGCATGTATGGTCCTCCAATCTTGGTGAGTTGAGCATAAGGCATGACATCCTGGATGTCGAAAATCTTGACTCGACCATCATCATCCAGAACGACAGATCGGCACCTGTATAGCAAGACAATCAGAAAAGGGGATTGATTTATCTATTCACTCTTTTTAAAGACAAGGTCCACCTTTACGTCAACTTGGTTTTAATAAAAGCAGAACAATGAGAGAAACATATTAATGAAAGTTTGGTGAATGTCCACCAAAGAATAGCTGAGTTATGAAATTTCAAAGATTTCAATTTGTGATGGCACATGCGAACAGCTCCCCCATTGTCATGTAATATAAATTTCATGCCATTTTCTCAGAAAATTGAAAATGATGTTACCTGTCCATTCAATATATAATTAGAAACATTATTTCATAGATGCTTCTACGAAAAAAAAAACATTCAATTATCATGGACCAATAAAAAAGTGGCAATTTCTTGAATTAATATTGCATGACATATAATTAAGTACAAATACTTACAGGTAAGAGCAATCGTTGAGTGTCAGGTAGCCACGCTGTGTGTCAGTGCTCCCATAGACATCAAACAGGGCAGACTGCTGGCCAGGACCTCCCCCATAGTACTCCAGGAGGAGGACATACTGACCTGCTTCAGTGATGGGTAGATCAATGCCATAGGTATTCTGAAAGATCAAACGGGAAATGGTAAGATTGGAATCAGTTCTCAATTTAGGACCCAATGCTCCTAGATTCAAGTACACTGTTTTAATGTTTGTGGTGTAAAAATTTTAGAGACATACATTTGTCTTTGTGTACAATTAACCCTTTGAACTTAACAGGGGTGTGAGTCACCACAAGTAAAAAGAGTTGAAAAGGCTGAAACTGCAAAAGCTCCCATACTATTATACAGAGGAAATTCACAAAAAGCTGAGAAAAAAAGAAAAAAAAAAGCTGAAATGAACTCTACAGTTGAACTCTCGCTCCCCTGAGACTACGAACGACATATTTCAGGCTGGGGTCTACGGTGAATGCATACTATTGAAATTGGAACTTGGGTTCATTTTCACAACAAGCCTTAACATTTTGTAATACACAAAAGACCTGTATTTTGTATTCCTGTGTTCAATTGAGTATAGTCCTATTGCAATAGAGTCCTTTTGCTCTATGGTGGACCCCCCCCCCCCCAACCCACGGAAAGACGATGTAGAGGAAGGTCTAAGATGAGCTGGCAACCAACCATTCAACGAGATCTCTCAGGCAACCTCGTCAAGAGGACAGATCTCAGCAAACTACCCGAAGGCAAGAAAGCTGGAGGAAGCTGACCGTCTCATGCATGACGCATGAGTACCTAAGTCTAAGTAGAACTATTGCAATCAGCTTCTAGAATAAGTAAAGCTAGTTGGTTCCCTGGTTCAAACATGGATGAGCCCCCAAATTTTTTTACAACTCAAGTTTACACAAAAGAACTTAATGTGTTTAATTTTTACCTGTTTTCAGTCAATTCCAGAAAGCTTTTCAGAATGCAGAAAATTCTGGAAATGCGGCATCTCTGCATAAATGTTAAACAGGCAACTTTAAGCACCTAAGATTCAGTTTAAAGTAGGACTGGATAAATATTTTCTTGATTACCTCATTGGCATCAACCAGAGCCATGCTGTCAATGCCCAGCTCTCTCAAGATGAAGTCGTCACCGAATCGCCTGACAGGGTACTGCTGTCCGCTACCATCGACGTAGAAACCATCCACACCGGGGGCGACATAAAAACGCTCGACAGTTGGAAACACGTAGTAGTTGCATCTAAGCAAAGAAACAAGAATGATGTACAAAAGAAACGTCACTCAGACAAACTCCGACTTATTCTTGTATTTTATTGGAATTTATGAAGGTCATGTTTGGTAACATTCCTAAAAGAATGACAAACAGTGATATAGAGTGAAATGACTAGGTCAGTTAGTAGGGTGGGGAGTTGCATATCTGGATACTTAGGTTTTTAGGATCATGTTGCAAAAGTTGTCATTTTCAAAAGATAATTATTAGAATTGCCATAAAATAAATATCAAGATTCATAAGAAGAAGAATGAAAGCTGTGTCCCCGGGGTCTGCTCTCAATTGTCTGTGATAGTCCCGGTGCATAAACAGTGTTTTAATGCACCGCATCGGGGCCTATAACTAGTCCAGAATTACAATGCAGACATGATTATATATCCATAACATTCCTCCTACATACATTGAGATTGTGCTCTAGCCTGCTTACTTGGAGTGGAATGTTGCAATCATCAGTTAGATTTAAGCTACATGTACCAGGACATGTAATTTTTAATGAAAACTCTCTAAGTTTTAATTCATTATTTGCTAAATCGTTCTATTTATTCTTCTTATTATTCTATCAACAAATTTTAAGTTTAGATGAGACTAAGGTTATTACGTAATATCAATCGTTAGTTCGACCAGCCTTGGAATACGCATCAACGGTTTGGAGCCCTTATACTAAGAAAGATATTGATATCTTAGAGAAGGTGCAGACACGATGTTTACGTCTTAGTGGTAATGATATCATCTTTGCACGAGAGGAGATCGAGAACCGACCTCATACAAGTTTCTGAATGGACATTATAAGTCGGATCGAGATATGTTTTCCTCTCTCCCACCCAAAAATTAAGAGGTCACTCTAAAAAATTATTTCATTGATGTACCAGAACCAAACTGACAGGATATTTCTACTCAAATAGAGTGGTTAAACCAACACCAAGCACCAACTGTGGCTACATTTAAGAACAGACTGAGAACCCTTCCCTTAAGAGCAGAGGGCTAATCTACCAAGTATACCAAGTAAGTAAATGGTTCAAGCCGAATCTTCTATAAATTGCACAATATTCATAGTCTGTTCATACATACAATGTATGAACAAATCTATACAATGTACCTGCTATGAGTGCATTGTAATAGTAAGAAAATTAAGAGCGAGTAGAAAATCCCATGTTATTGCTTTCATTGTACGATCTATCTGTGCAAATCAGGGACCGCAACAAATGATGAAATAAATGGTACCCTGGGGTACCACATAGAAATCTGCCATTTCGTTGAATTATTAATTTTATTTTTAGCACTGTGCCGTTGGTTACAAAACTGTGTAAAAGTTACGTTACAAGTGTGAAAATAGTTTAACTTCATATTCACCCCACTTTTTCGTAAGTTTATCTCTTTTTGTGTGCTGTTGCAAGGCTTCTTCATCATGCCCACTGATCTCAGAGATCATACCCAAAGAAACTACATTTTTGGACACAAGAGAGCGGTACACAATCGGGGTACTCCAGGGTACAACGGTACCCCGGGGTAACGCGTGGTGCATCAAATAAAGAGTTAAACGTGTAAGTTGCACACAGATACATGTACCTATCAAGTATTACATATAAAGCTTTCCTTATTCCCTTTCTTATCTGATGGTGAACAAATTACTACAGCAAACTTTACATTTCAATTTCGTTTCACTTTCAATATTTTGCAATATAATTCTCTGTGACTACTTTTCCCAAAAATATTTCAAGCGAAAAGTGGTAAATTACACACATCCCTGTGTTTATTATTTATTTCATAACGCATCAAAAGTAACAATTACTGTACCAATGGAACTTTCAACAATAACTGAAGTAGGTTTACAGTCTTTTTGATTTTTTTTTTCATTCTAAACCTTTAATTTTCCTTGATACCAACACAACATGCAGTTAAAAATGGAAGATTTATTCATAAGTTACAAATTACTTATAATGAACAATAGTAATACAAAAAAAAAATCATGGTAAATAAAATGTTGAAAATAACAGAAAATTAGTTACAAATCATGCAGTCCAGAAAGCTGAAAATATAATAGACAGAAATAAAAACCTTCGTAGTAAAGATTCATATTTTGTTGTAAATTATAAAGAGTCATGTTACTGATAAAAGTAAACAATTTAATAAAATATTGAAGTAATAGAACATAAGGATATATTTGTGACAAAGATACCATCCTTGAGCAGTGAATCAGACAGTTGATAAGCAGATGTTAATTGAAATGTTTAATCATTGGTACAGATTGAAATGTATAGTGTTGAAATGGCAAATATATTAATAGTAAAATGTTGATTGCTGTATAAGATATCAATGATTAATGGTTAGATAGTTGTTTTGTTTTTTAAGTGGAAAAAAAATATATTGTTTCACATGTGATTTCAGACTTGATTTCATAATTACTGGTAAAGATCTGTATGTCATACATGTTATTAGCAACCCAGGTCAATGCTGTGAAGCACAAATTTTTAGAAAATTGGGTATTTTGAGACATTCTCTTACAGATGTGAACTAGAAATTTGCTGTGTCCACAGGACACGGTTGCCCCCCCTTAAAGTGATCAAATAAGCATTTCTCAATTGAATTATCATGTGAAAACCAATTTACATGAGCTGTGACCTCTGACCTCTGACCTGCTGATTCCGAATTTGATCTTGACCTGTATTTCATTGTGATCCACCTACACATTAGAAATTTTTACAATCCGTGAAATGTTTTTTTTAAAGTTATCGTGGAAACCAATTACGGACGAACGGACAGACAGACGGACATGGGTAACAATTAGTGCTCCCTTGAGACTTCGTCTGTGAGGGCATAAAGACATCCAAAAGGTAAACTAAGACCTTTCTGATACAGAGTGTTTTGTGTCAATAAAACAACAATCAAAATTTCACATCAAGTTTTCAAATAAAATGCATGGTGGAAAAATGACAAGAAAATCCTCCATTTAAGGTTTAAATCTGGAAAGCTACCCATAAAAAAAAAAATTACAATGACCTGCACAACATTGACAATGAGATATATACTTAAAAACTCTCAGATAGCAGATAACACATCAAACAAAGGTTGGAAAAGAAATATTAATGATTATAACTGTAAAATTGAGAATGTCATTCAATGAATAGCTAATAAAGGAAGGTGACAGTAATTTTCGTAAATATCTCGGTTGTTAAGTCATCAAAGCTAGTACTTACGATAGAGGGTCCTGAGTAAGGTCAGTGTTATTCAGCCTTCAATGTGAGAAAATGGAGCAATGGGTAACATACCAATAAAGTTATCAATTATTATATACTCATAATGGAATTGACATAGGACATCATGTTATTCCAGTGAAGTTCTGATAATTGTTATGACGGGGAAAAACTTGAATACAATATTCCAAAGAAGATTATTCAGGTTATATGTTGGTTTATGATAAAGTTTACTATATCCAGGTTGTGCGCATACATAAAATACTGAAGTTCTTCTTATTGCGCTTTCTCAAAGTCGTATCATATGGTAAATGCACAACACACACAGACACACATTTATAGATATTATTTACTAAAAGCATGCAAGAACAGAATTATTATTGTACAATCTTGTGAAGCCTGTTATTCCAGTGGACTACTGGAATTTTATTTTCACTTTTATAATGTACGTAATTCATTGATGATTGCACTTCATTCAATAAGAAATATTCTTCAGCCTCCCCCCCCAAAAAAAAACAAAGGGGGTCATTCATACACTGAATGACTAGATAGTCCATTAAATATTCCCCACTGTCAATATAACCACTATATAAATGGTAACATTAGAATGTCACATTCTAGAATGAATGAAGTAGGTGTAAGGCCTCTTCTTAATAGTTATTGATGGTTAATTGATTAAATTCTTAAATTCATGCAAATTCAATTCATTGACCACAAAAATGAGATTGGTAATGAAATAATGAATAATTTTACAAATAGAGTAAAACATACTTTAATATTAGGTCAGCCTTTCCATACTTGAGACACGCGAGTCACGCATGCTGTGTGTTACGAGTCAGGGTATAGATGATTGATTTACATGATCGCGTAAAGCAGTCAGATTCAATACCCTGGTTTGTGACTCATGTGACATGAAACATGTGTGACTCGCTGGCATTTACGTGGAATGGCTGAGGTAATAACAGTAGTGTGTACAAAATGTAAGGATTACAATGGAAAATTAATTATAAACAGATGCAAAGTCAGGTAGAGTGAAGTTTTTATCAAAAGTTATAAAGACACTCCTGATGATAATTCATTTTTGTTGGAGAAGTTAAAAAAAAATAATAATAAGTACACATCACAATACCAGAAATGATATAAATATTGTCACTGAAATGTTTCTTTAGAATGGAAGATATACTTGACTCTGTATCAGATATGGTACATGTAGATATGTCATTGATAAAGACTGATAAATGGTAAAAATATTACTGATAAAGTACCTGAATTACATGTAAGAGGAAAGATACTGAGTAATGGTTTAGATAAGTCAAGGCTCCACACTAGCACTTGCCCACTTGCCTGGGGCAAATAAATTGTGCTTCTGGGCAAGTGAAATGCCAAAATGGACATGTAAACATTTTCAACTCTGAAATAAACAGAGTATTGAAAACTTTTTCTTTATTCACTTATTCACTTTCAATTTTGTGTTAATTCCAATTGAGTAGAATCTGTTCAAAAACTTTCAACAAGGAACTGTTTCTGAGTAACATAACAAATACACATTATTTGTTCATTTGGGCAAGTAAAAATTTTGTTCGGGCAACTAGCCAAGAAGGTAAGTGTGGAGCCCTGCGTAAGTGTATTACCAATACTTTTGTTTTAAAATAAAGAGGAATCATTCTGTAGATGTAGCACATATTACTTTAGCACTCAGACAGTAG
>JZLH01S0139424.1:0-15246 GCA_001188425.1 Eucidaris tribuloides
ACTACTGGCGTTCACCTGCGATAACTCGTCGTAACTCAATCGCAGGTAGTCGCAACTGCTAGTGTGACCAGGGCCTAAGTGAACACATATTCCCTGCTAATCAAAGCTTGTACAGGATCAGAAACATGCTGAACCAGTACCAAATGGCCCCAGCTTTGCAGAAATAGGTGAGTTCTTCACAATTTAACAGTTAATGGGCATAAAAGCTACAACCCGTGCCTGAAATCCAGAATATGCTACACATGCAACTTGAGCAAATGGCCTCAGTCAATCGTTTGTATTTTGAAAATTGGAGATCGCATGACCCCAAATTTTTAACGCCATATTTTTACCTATTTTCTTCCACTGGATCAAATCTGAACAGAAACGGTAACCTCCGCATATCAAGAACTCTGTCTTTAATGATAACAGCATATAACCTAAACTTTTCAATGCCCTACTCAGAATGGTAAAGGCAAAGTCTGTGGAGTTTTGTTACAGTAGTAATGAAAGGTTTAAAGATGAATGACATGATTGGGAGTAGTCCTCAACTTGGGGTAAAACTATTCTAGAATCAAGCAAACTATGCAAGGATTATTATTAAATGAAAGGGATTATTCACAGAGGTGAAATGCGATGTGATAGATTATTTCATTTGTCTCTCTCTGTATTTTAGATCGCAACTGCTGATCTATGATTTTTAACAAACATGCTCAGAAAAATGCAACAGCGTTCGAACCCGCGGTCTACAGCTATCACGGCTGCGACATACCACAGGCCATCACTGCGTTAACCGGCATTGACAACAAAAGACACGAGGAACAAATACCAAAGCTCACAATTCTGACATTGTATGTTAAATAGTCCAAGGCGCACATTTTTATTTTTTATTTTAAATGAAAGGGATATTCAGAGAGGTGAAATGCGACCGTGTGTAGATTATTCTATGGTAAAATTTTGTACGTTTAACTGACTAATTTTAAAAGAACTACAATCATTACACCTTGTGACATACAATTTGTGTGCTGTGTAGTTTTCTTATGGGATAACAATTTTCTATTCAGGGCATGAGAGTTATTTCAGTACTGGTTCTGTTCAGCTTGATTTCCTTATTCGTAAACAAATTCAAGACAGATCCTTCCAGCCAGGAGATACACTGGTGCTATCTTTTGTATATCTGTTCAACGTTTAAGTCTAAGGCATTTTTTTCAATTTTTCTCCAACTTCATTATCACTGGCCTTTAACTTGGAGGTAACCCCTCATTATGATTCCTAGTGCTGCTGCCAACTTTATTACAAGAATGTTTGACTTACATGAATGGCCGTATTGTTAGTCATTCCGGCTTGATACACCTGACGTAATTGGAGAGTTGAGTTCAGTTTCATCATTAGGTAGTGTTCAGAGAATCCCGGAAAAAAACGGGTTACGAAAGAGAAATGCGAACAGAATCTTTTGAATTGCTAATGAAAGTGCAAGGGGATGAAAATGGTAAAATGGTGATTGTTTAATATTGCAAGACTGTCCCCCTTTTAGCATGGAGAACTCAATATAACTCTGCTGCCCCCCTCCCCCCCCCCCCCGCTTGCAGTCCAAAACAAAACTACTAACAATATTTGGATAAACAATGTACATTGTATGCAATTGATATCCAGTGAATTTGCTTCCTGTTAATTCCTGCTTTTTGCAGGATAAAGTCAGTGAGTTAACATTTACAGCCAATTAAAAATAATAAAGATTTTTTTTTTTGGGGGGGCGGGGGGGGGACCTCTACTAAAATCATCACTGCCATCATAATGTTTGTTTTTTCTTCAGATCTATCAACATGACCAACACCATGTGGACACTGCCCTTTCAAAATAACTCTAGCTAGGTATCAAATCCAAAGATTTCCCCCCAATCTGCTATCTCATGGTGGCTGGACATGGCGGGAGGAGCTATAGACAAGGAGGTGACGACAGGCCTCGATCTACCACGAGAAGGACAGGATAAGTATGACTAGGACATTGGCAGAAGTTAAGAAGCGACAGAGAAATTATGACCATGCACTTTTCTTCCAAAAGACGACACTAAGTCAGACAGTAGAGCTTCCTTTCACATGCCAAAGAGTCACATGATCTTATATGATCTGTTAGGAGATCATTATAAGATCTATATTTACAGCCATTGTTTAACATTATAGACACGAGGCAAAAAACAAACAAACAGATCTTTCATGTCTAGACTTTATAAAGATATTTAAAATGGATAAATAAACAATCAAGAATTAGAAACTTATGAAACTGATAAGAAGATATCCATGAATGGATGTTAGCTTACTAATAAAAGTCAACCAGATATAAGGACCCCCCCCCCCCACAAACAAAATGTTATGTTGCCCTCAAACGACCGATCGTAAGATGCGAAAAAACAGGGTCAGATTTTTTTTAAAGCATACCCAAAATATATAAACTCACCATTTAGGGGAGAAAATGTCAGATTTGTTTGAAGCATTTGCTAAAATTCCTATTCAATGGCTTATGGCATTTCCAAAACGGAAAAGAAAGAGAGAGAGGTGATATTTCTAAATCATTGCTGACAGCAATGTTCCCATTTTGATTTACTTCCAGGTTTGAAGAATGTCACTATAAACAGGAAATATAAGTACTAGTTGATTTGTTAGAAACATACATCCGCAACATTAAATGGCTAAACTGAATCAACCATTAATAATCATAATATTTTGTTTTGGCATGAGATAAACTTGGTAAAATCCTATGGTGTAAATGGAACTGGCCTTCTACAGTGATTGATAGATTCCTGGCCAAAGTTTGTCAAAAGAGGGCAGCAGACATGATGGAAATGTGTGACCTAATAGAATCTGACTCTGGTAGATAGGTAGCTTAGGAAAGAGAAAACCAAGGGCAAAAACATGCAGCCAAGTATTTTCTACTATTGAGACAACATGGTCTATTTATTCCGTCCCCCTCCCCTGGGAAAATGATGACTATTTTGCTGTTGTATAACTAAATACACATAATGGATCATCATTACTAGATGAGAATATATTTCCCTATTTCTTTTCCTTAAAGATTGTGTCAGGGATTTGCAAGTCCATTACTTCCCTTCATTATCAATACCAAACGGTAGTTTAGAAATTACACATGGTGTGTTGAAAGTTTGAGATCTATACGTCATAAAATTTGTTGTTTTATGAGAAAAACTAATAATGACATATTACCAGAAAGTTGTTCTTTCCGTGAGTTTAAATTTTGCTCAAATTGCGAATCGCGGTTATGTGTACTGTCGCAAGACCAGCGGAGCACACTGATTGGTTAAATGGCTAAACTCCACGCGACCTTCGGTTACCGGCTGATCGGACAATTTTGGAACGGCCCATGCACGTCGACGTCACTGTAAATTTTGAAGTTTAATTGTCCAGATTTTCACCAAAACTACGTATTTTACCCAAAGGTTCTATGACAGGTGTTTATTTATACTAATCTTCACATTGTGAACGATTTGAGCTGATTTCATTCATTTTACCGTTTTCTGACGGGCAAATCCCTTACTCTGTCTTTAATGTGATGTAGTTTTTACACGGTTGGCACACTGCTCATAGCTGGTGTACTGTAACAACATGACATACAGTTTTGTAATTGAGACCAGTTCCGACACATTTTTCTATAGTCTTGGCCTAGATACCAAAATCTAATACTTACAAATGGAAAATTCATTTCTATGTCCCAACTCTGTTTCTGATGGCTTGTTCCCTTACCTGACTGCCCACAGATTTCTTGAACGACTTTTGACCTTTGACCGGGGGCACCATCTGCCTGATGTTGCCCTTCTTCTGGTGTGTGGGGGCGACTTCCTTTTTGGGTCGGAACAAGTCTGCTACAAATTCAAACTGGAAAAGAAAAAAAATACACATTGGTAATGATCCAAATGATAGCTCAAAGCTCACTAAATCAAGTACTGAACATCAAACAAGAAGATAAGATTTATGATACATATAGATACATTATAAATAGTTCCATTAGTAGGATTCACTAAAAACAAAATATTGATTTTTTGCTTTTTTTCATTTTCTCTACTGTCTGCACTCTTACTTACCCCATATAGATGTTATTTGTTTTTTGTTTTTGTTTTTGTTTTTGAGGCCTCTATCTACAATCAAGCTCATCTTATGATAGGGGCCTCCGTATTTTCCATCTTTATCTGTATAAATATTGTATATCAAATGACATTTAATAATGCTAATTTGTTTTATGTAACAATTATTTGTAGATTTATTGATATACTGATGTAATCCAATGATATTGTAATACGTTTTCATTTGTCAAAATTGTACGGAAGATACCGAAATAAAACAATTCAATTCAATTCAATTCAATTCAATTCAATTCAAATAAAAATTGAGAAAAAAAAATCAAATCAAATCATCTCTCAAAAGTTAATAACTTTCCTATTTCCAAAAATTGGCAAACTATTCACTATTATCTGTAACTGAAAGTTGGTGTCATTGCCAATGAAAAAAGTCATAAATAAAGTCAAATAAAAGAAATAATGTGTATTGTTGAAAGGTGGCATAATGATGAGAATCACTAGTGGAAGGTTTGCATAGTAAAACCATGTAATTTCTGTGGAGGTCTGATAGTTCTGAAAAAAAAATACTAGAAGAGGAATCCCAGCAATTCATGGAAACAAAATTCCCTAATTTTACCCTGATATTTCCCTGATGGAGTTAAAAATTTGAGTATAATCATTTTGACCTATTTCTTGCATTGCTTGTTTCTTTTTTGTCCAACACTAAAACCGTAGATATGAGGGGAGAAAGTTGGACTACTGGACAAACAAATTCCCCAATTTTCCCATGATTTGAGGGACTTTTCTTAAATTCCCTGACTTTCCACTGCCTGGAAATAGGGAAAATCATTTTCCAGGTTTTCCCTGATGTCCAGGTAGAATGGAAACCCTGTGAAGGTCAGAAATAACTCTTTTTCTCACCTGACTGGCCATCAGAATATTGAGATGCTCGTCGTTGACGTTGTCTCGGTTCTTCTCCACGCAGCCGTCCGACTGGTACTCCACCTTGTCAGCGAAGTGATGGACAATGAAGGCCGTTCTGGACAAACGGGGCTTGGAGAAGTGGCTGTGCTTGCTGAGCTTGTCGTACAGCTTGTTACACCAGTTGTCGTCAGATCCCTTGGGGAGCTAGGGGAGGCAAAGGTAACAAAAAGATAAATCAATCAATAAATGAATACATACATGAATACATACATTAACGAATGAATAAATAAAGGAATTAATTATACTTCATTTATTTGGAATGTCATTTAAAACTGATTCTCTGCTTGGACTAACTTTTTATGATTAAATAAATATTTTATTCAAGTTTATCTTAGCAGAATGCATAAACCATTTCAATAGTTTCCTCTTTGGGTTAAATCACTTTTGTTATGAAAAGCAAATAATTTGGTTGATAGAAGAGTAACTTAATGCAAGATATACTTATTAGTGAATGCTTAAAGCACTTTGGAAAGTTATGTTGCAACTGGCAAAAAAATGTATGGATAAAATTATCAAATGTGCATGTCCCAATTGATACTTAAAGATTGAATAATCCCATAGCAATAAGGTCACTCAAAATCTTTTCAAGATATTTCACTTAACCCGTTGGCTACGGGAACCGGATGTGCCCTGTGTTAAGTCTATGAGATTTTCAGAATCTCGCAGGCAACGGGTTAAAGGGATGCGCTGCTCGCAATCCATGTACGTTCAATACCATTCGTTTGCCCCTATTGCAAGGCCGCGCGTAACAACAATCGTGGAGCTGCGAACAGAATTGCCATTGAAGGTAGGGCCGTGTGCAGTTCGGCTCTCTTCAGTTGAATGCGCGCTGCATAGGGAAATGTATACAATTTGTGCGCACTCATTTCTGAAAGTATACAGGCATTCCCGAATATTACCCGAGCCGGGCCAGCTCGAAAACATGACGATATGCGACTTTTCGGTCCCTTTAATTGTTAATGAGCCCTTTGCTGAATCATTTGTTGGTCATTACTTAATCTATTCTATTAATTTTATTTTACTTACCATGCATTCCTCATCCAGAAGATCTAAGATTCCTAACTTGTTCTCTATCATGTCAATGCAGGGCTGGTTGTCATAGTAATCGATGAAAGACCACTCAATTTGTTCCTTCACATACTCCTCTTGTTCCAGTTTGAAGACGTGCTGCAGGAATAAAACACAAAGTTTTGTTTTGTTTTTATTATTCATAAGTCTTAAAGACATTGCCTAACATTCAGGAGGTTCAATTTAAAAAAAAAAGTTGTCATACTATGATATCTCAGCTACATGATAGTGCTTGAATGGATAAGTAAATACCCTACAATACAAATCTTGGGGAAGTTATGCTTCAACTGGCAAGAAATGTATGGATAGAAATATCAAGTGTGCATTATGTATTCCACAAACTAATAATTGTAACAGCAGACTGAACGGGGGGGGGGGTGGGCATGGCAAAACTGGGTACTCATAGATTATTTTTTACAGTTTAAAAGCACTGACTAATTGTATTTAATTACAATTTCTCTGGCTTCATTTTTAAACATTATCAGAGACACTTATAGCATGGAGGATTACTTAGCTCAGAAATATGGAAACACTAAACATACTTATGCAGAGACCATGTAAATTATTACATCACAAACAGAAACAATCAACTCTAAATAAAGGCATATCTTAATATATGCAACAAATGTGTAGAACTGAGTGTCAATTCTTTGTTTCATCTTCATTTGGAATGAACACAATATATCTCAACAGTTTGTAAATGCTTCTTTTAGTCTTCATCATGACATTTCTTGAAATTTCTGTGCCAGAATCCTCCCTTGTTTTGTTTATCATGCAGAGTGAAAATAAATTATTTTCAAACTACGAATTTGACCTGAGGGGTAACATGATATACTGAAAAAGAATTTTGCAATTGTGAACAAAAAAATTATGAACTGTACACCACATCACAATTCTTGAACCAACCAAGCATCTGTCAATATCACCTAATTTCTGTCAGCATCTATGTACTCTATATAAACTTACAAACACTGACAACTGGAGTGGAGTCATAAGGTATCAACAGTTCCCTCTCTTGGCAAGAAGGTGACACTGTGCTGCTCACTTACCTGGGTAAACTGCTGCTGGAGTTTCTCATTTGCATAGTTGATACAGAACTGTTCAAAACTGTTGATGTCAAACATCTCAAACCTGCAGTCAATGACAAGATATTAGCAGTGGGATTAAGAATTCTAGTACCACATCCAGGACATTGCATGCAGGGCTTGTGTTACAATGCTACTGTGGGGGTCTCCTTTGACGTATCACATATAGTTTCATTAACAAATATGCAAAGAAAAATTCCACCATAAACCTGATGAAGGCAATAAAGAAATAAATGCAATAAATATTTGGGATAAAATAAAACTTGCACCATACTACTTTCTGCTTTGTTCTTATATTAATATGACAACAAATGATAAAACTAATGAGATAATTCTTAAAATTTTTACCAAACTTCCTAAAATTTATATGGATGTACCAGAATTTTTTCATTGTTGTAAAAAATTGCTTTAACACGGTTTTATTGCAAATAGATGAGCAACAAAATGGCAACTTCTTTCCTTTTGATCTACTGGCACTTGCAATGTTGCTCATTTGCACTGATGTTTTAAAAGACGCGACTGGGGCCACATATATAGTTGAAAAAAAAAAATCAATGACAGAATTGACATTCCCAAACTACTACTCTGCTTTTGATGACTGCTCAATGCATCAGATCTTTTTGTTCTCTCTTTTAAGTCTGCATGAACAAAAATCTCACACATGAGGTGAACAAAATCTAGGTCCCTCAAAACTTGACTCCCAGCTCGACTGATAGCCGGGTTTATTTAACCCAGACACAGGAATACAGGGAACCTATCCCCGAGGACAAATATGTTAGTGTTCTTCTACGAGCATAAATTTTTGACAGCAGATGACTGAAATACTAGCAAGCTGTATGCCAGATGCATCCCCAATATAAACCATTCCTTTATCCGGGTCGCGCAGAATTCACCTAGATGTTAAAGGGAATAATCAAGATTTGGAATGGTGTGGTGAATATCAAACTGTACTGTGAAAACGTTTGAAAGCAAAAACAAACATGTAATACAGGAATTTTGGTAACTCAAATCTACAAACTCTCATTACAACTGTGTATGTACTATGTATGTTTGTTAATTTTACATATGTTTTGGCTTTCAATCTATTAATACATCAAAGCGTAAACACTAAATTGTGGTGAAGAACATTTCTAGTATTATATGAATTTTTTTCAAACTGATAATTGTACGATTACTTAATCTGTAATTTCATGATAAACCAATCTCATAATTTCACTATACATCAACTTTAACTAAGAGTACAGATAAAACATATCCTGAACTTTAAAAGCCGTCCCCTGGTATGCCCATATTTGTAAATGGGCTACATACAATTTTCTTGCCAGTGGCCCCACAAGGCCATATTATTACAGGTGTGTGTATGATCTGTCATACAATATGAATAATTTCATACCCACAACAATCATCCTGATTGGACAGTTGGTCATTTATGTGGTGGTAATCTGGGCTCTCTGCCAATCACAGGTGCTGTACTTTCTTTTGGGTTGAACATCATCTGTGGTATCATGATGATAATGCTCTTTTTCTTCCTTTGTAGCAACATTATATTTTCTGGTACATTAATTTCTTTCTTAATCCATATGCTCTATAATCATGAGACATGCTACTTATGTTACTAGGTATGGGTGATATTTTGGCATATGTTCATTCGCTTATTTATCTCTTCATTCATTTAAATTATCTACCTTTTAATTTTTTAGTTATTTATTATTATTTTTTAATTTATATACTTATTCATTTACTTAAATCTAATTGATTTATTTACTTATATACTTAATCATTCATTCATTATCCTTTTTACTACTGGTCTGATTAACTCTCCTCTCCTACCCTCTGCCATCAACAGATAAACTAAAACATGTCATTTAACTGAAATTTAGGGATTCTTGAAATGCTTCTAGATTTATTTATAAATGACTTCAGTCAAAGAGATTTCAAAAGGCAATCGGGGAGTGTTTCATTAACCAAGGAGATAATTTATCTTAAGCACATAATTTGTCTCCAGGGGAATCATTTAAGTGGACACTTTTGGCAGGTCGGCTACTATATAGGTGGCTGTTAAAGGTGAATGACATGATTGGGGGTGATCCTCAACTTAGGGTGAAACTACATGTATTTTAGAATGATGAAGTAAACTATGCAATAATTCTACTGTGAAATTTTGTAGTCAAAGGTTGACTCGTTCGAAAATCATTTCATCAGTATGCCTTGTGACAGACAAATCTGTTGTGTAGCTTGCTATGGGATCTATTTATATCGGGGCTCGAGAGAAACAAAATGCTAGTATGTTCCTGCTGGATTCGGATTAAGTATACAAATTCAAGCTAAATCCTCCCAACCAGGATATACCTTCCAGCTGGTGTATCCATAAGTATATCTTTCAACCAGTTTGGTTCGAGGGGCATTTTTTTATTTCTCCCGATCATGTCACTGCCCTTTAAAGGCCCACTGCCAAGGGTCTACTCAACCACAGAGAGGATGTCAGCTAGTCTCGAAATACAGGCACATATTCCCAAACGTGGACTGTTGCAGTCCAGATTGTAGGAGGAAAACATATGTTCCATACTGTCATGGCTGTTTCCGTTGCATTATGGTTGTCATTAGTGCACCCTTTTTATGATTTTAGTCAAAAAAGGGTATTTTTCATCCTGTCATGACAGTGGGCCTTTAAGATAGGTTTGACTCTTTGCATCTTCACAAGCAGCACTCACCCATAGATGTCCAAGACACCGATGAAGGAGGTGGTCTTTATGGTGGTGTCCATGGCCTTGTTGATCTGTTCTACGATCCAGGAAAAGAGCTGGGCGTACACATGTTTGGCAAGAGCATCCCTCGAAAAGACAGCCTGCCGAAAAAGAAAGAAAAATATTGAGATATTGACAGGTGATGCCTAGGTCACGTTTGGCCTACGATGACCTTACGGAGCCCAAAAACTCAATGTATCTTCCATATTGTGTGATCCCCCTAAGGTGACAAGCTTTGACTGCATGATTTGCGCTCTCTGCGAATTTGTTTAGTAGGCCTATGAAGTTTGACAAATTTTTAAAAATCGTAAGTCCATAGCCCATAGACTTATCAAACAATCTCTGAATGATATCTGTGAAGAGCCTGAGGAGACTTTGGGCAACTTCACTGATATTGCACCATCTCTGTACGATAGCTGTATGATCTCCATACAAACTCTGCACTTGCCCGAACTGAAGGGCTCGTAGATAATGTGAACACATACATCATAGAATGTACCCATCTGTGATGCTCCAAAAATCGTACAATAAATCATAGATGAAATTATCGCACGATGTCCACAGTCAAATGTTTCATAAGCCTTGCTTTGTGTATCATACAATAATCCTATGAAGCAGCTCACACTGCGTCAATGGGAAGTGCCGTATAGTGTAGACAAACAGAGACATTATCACATGATGGAACAGTATGATGAAATAGTTGTATCATGTTCACATTTATAAGGAAACCTACATTAAATAAGTATGATGTGATCAATATTACAACTTGGCTGAGTCAAGTTAGATACACAGTTATCATGTTACTAGTATCTATTAGTGTCAAGTATTAATCAATCTTCTTCAATATTACCACTTCCTCACAAAGAAGAAAAATACACTAAACCTCCCGTTTTTATACTATATTAGAAGTAATTATAGAGCTATACTTAATTGCAAGTTTTGCAATGCTGATCCAATTTTTGCACACATATAAATAACGGATGAAAGTATTACTGCTTAAAACTGCATGTTTTGATTACTCATGTAAATCCACTGTATTTATTATTACTGTGTTGTGAATGTTAACCCATTGGCTATGGGAACCTGATGTGCCGTGTTTATTCTATAGACCAGTTTGGTTTGGTTGCTGTTTTTTTATGCCAATGTCTAACTGGGGGGTTTCAGGCATGCATGACAAAAACACTGACATCTCAATGCACCTGACTCTTAGCATGACCCTTTGAATTGTCTTTTCTTCTTGTTTTTGAAGCCCACCGTTATGGTTGACATAAACTCAAGTGTTATGAAATTGAATTGGTCTTTAGGTGTTTACAGAATCTCAGAGGCAATGAGTTAAGACCAATAATCTTAATGACACAAGTATGTTACAATCATCACAAAACTTTTAGAGAAATGTATTAAAACTGTATAATCATCCAATATTCTACAAATTTTCTGGAGGTATTTTGTACATCACCCTCAGATCACTAGGTCTCTGAACAGTCTTCAAAGATTTGAGGATTTCCCCTTTTTGCAAAACAACCACCTAATCTGACAGTTAACGTAGACATTATACAGGGCTCCACACTGGCACAGGTTCGACGGTCAGTGACCAGTAAAAATCATTGTTGGGCTACTATAATTTCAGGAATGGCCAATTTCACTGGTCCTGGTCCAGTAACAATACAAATGTGTGATATATCAGAGAAACGGGGAGACAAAAAGACAGTCACACAGAAACAATCTCAATTGATTGAAATAGCTTTGTTTGTGTTTTGAATAGCGCAAATGCAGAATGCATGTTTTTTATTATGCACCAGCGACTGTACAGTGGGCCAGTAAATTTTAGGTTCAGGCCAGAAACGAAATAAAAAACTGGGTTTCTACTGGTCCGACATAGACAGGTTGGACCAGTAGAAAAGATGAGTTAGTGTGGAGCCCTGCATTATATAAGCTTTAAAAACAATGTTCTCCAAAAATTTTTTTGCCCTGATATAAAATAATAACGAGGACAAGAAAGTGATGATAGAACTTTAAACTAAATTGATGAATGAGGCAGAAGGAAGACAGTTTTGTCAATAAGTATTTTTAGATTTATTGGCACTGACACCAAACTGTTTAGGTAATTTTGTGGAAAACCAAATCACAAATTTTGGGGCGTTCAAATCATCGTGACACAGATTGCCAAAATAAACATTCCATGTGTAATATATGGTCCCTAAATATGATGAGTTGTTTTCCCAAATAAGTTGATTTAATTTAGTCCTTTTAAGGATAACTACTATCACAGGTGTTACGCCAGTTTCGAATTGTGACTTATCAGCTCGCAACTTGTACGCCTCATGGGCTGTCATTCCACCCCCAACATATCACATTACAAAATGGGATTTATTTTTGGTAACAGGCGTTCTGAAAATAGAATGCATAAAATTAAACATTGCAATCAGTGCTTGCTTTGAGTCCAAGGTTAAGAATGTGAAAATGTTCTGTGGTTAACATAGAACTAGAAATAGATGTTAAAGGAATTGCTATATTTTGGGACAGAAAGATAAACATGAAGGTTACTTGGAGGGTTTTGCATCTAGTATTGATAAGCAGTATGGAATTTTTATATCTTGTAAAGCACACACCTTGAAATAATTCCGTTTCGCTTCCTATTGGATACGGTGCAATCACCATTCATTGGTTATCGCGCACAGGCCAACGTGGTCACAAAATTTCTGTAATAGTACTATAAGGTGCAGTTTATTTATAGTGGACTTAAAATGGTCTTCAGAAGGTGACAATTTAATGCCAGGTGCTAGCACATTCCATTCTCTTACAGAACAGGGAAGAATGAGTACTGATGACAGGTTTTGTTGAACTAAAAAGGGGTGATCAAACAGGGCCCTGGTCTACTCATTGTCAAGTAGACATTCTCCTGCGTGTCTAGTTGAATGTTGGAAGAAACAAGACAGAGCACTTCCTTGTAGATAAGTCAGAGTCATGATCAAGTTCTACTTTGTTCTAAACTGTCCCATCTGACTTGTGATTTTCTACCTCTTTTGACACTTAGCTATTATATGTAACTGTGCGAAGTTGACATCTCCCCCACTGATTATTTTGAAAAGTCATAATTTCTCCATTAAAAACTATTTTTGGGGGTCAAGAGTGATATTATTTTTGATGTTTGAAATGACAAGGAGAAAGTTTATTGCTATCAACCCAAATTAAAATATCAGTGTTACCAGCATTTTATGAAAACAAAATGACCGAAGTTAAAAATTCCCAGCTAAAATATTTGGAACTTTTTCTTGCTTTGCCTATTTCTTTCTCAATTCTGTCCATAGTATGGACATGAGGCAAAAAAGTTGGACCTGTTCTATCCATAGTATGGACACGAGGCAAAAAAGTTGGACCTGTTCTATCCACAATATGGACATGAGGCAAAAAGTTGGACCTGTTCTATCCATAGTATGGACACGAGGCAAAAAAGTTGGACCTGTTCTATCCATAGTATGGACATGAGGCAAAATAGTTGGACCTGTTCTATCCATAGTATGGACATGAGGCAAAAAAGTTGGACCTGTTCTATCCATAGTATGGACATGAGGCAAAAATGTTGGACCTGTTCTATCCATAGTATGGACATGAGGCAAAAAAGTTGGACCTGTTCTATCCATAGTATGGACATGAGGCAAAAAAGTTAGACCTGTTTTGTCCACAGTGTAGACATGAGGCAAACAAGTTGGACCTGTTCTATCCATAGTATGGACATGAGGCAAAAAAGTTAGACCTGTTTTGTCCACAGTGTAGACATGAGGCAAACAAGTTGGACTTGTTCTATCCATAGTATGGACACGAGGCAAAAAAGTTGGACCACTAGACAAGCAAAATTTCCTGACTTTTCCCTGACTGGAAAAAGGGGAAGTCATTTTCCAGGCTTTTCCTGATTTCTAGGTTAGCTGGGAACCCTGAATATGGCTTAACTCTACAGTGCCAAAGGTGCATATATGCACCACACAATACACCTAATGCCCATAGAGTTGTAATTTCTCTGACATGTTAAGAGTTAAGATCCTCTGAAGTGACCTTCTCATGTCTTCAACCACATTATGTCCGTCTCAAACTTTCTTTCATCCACTGCGATCGGATCACCGACATTCAAGACGAGGTGTGAAAATGTCAAGTAACCACTTCCTGACATCGTTGACATTCTGTCGCAATGTTGGCCGGTACCTTGGGCACATCGCACATGTTAAACCAGTAAACCTACGTCCACGGACATGCGTTTCTCCTCTCATTTTAATCAACTTGACAATCTTCAACCCTCTCTGCAACGTGCAAGTGAAAAGCATAAAATGCGTCACCAAATGAAAATACCAAATGGCAAAACTAGGACTTGGACAAACTGCAAAATGCTAATGGATCCATCTCGTCTTAAGGTTCGTTTTCCTGTTAGTTCTGTGAATCATTCCACGTTGTCAATTATCAGAAAGCAAATTATATCGTCTGATAACGCTAAGCCCGTCAAATCCATCCCTCCCACTTTCCTTGGGGAGTCGGGATACAATTTCGGGAAGGCTATTCCCCATAGACCAACGTGTGACTCAAGTGCAGAATGTAGATGCAAGCCTAACATCCCCCTCCCTTACCCCCTCCCCCTACCTCTGTCACTCATGACAGGTGTCTGTCGAATTAGGTTTGTTTATTTGACAGACAAAAACAGTGAATTCAAAAGCAAACTGTATTTTGGGGAAGCCTTTTTTCCTAAGATGAGGCTGTTCCTGCGTTCCTGCCTGATAATTCAATCCAACCCCAACAAACATCCACATATGGATGTGGGGATCCTGATGCCATTAAAAATGAGAACTAAAAAAAATAAACAGTACTCTGATGCATATTACAAAGCCTATTAATTTCTTCAAAATGTGAAATAATGATACATTCATGCGACACAAAAGTTGCGTGAATTTCACCATGAATTTAAACCATCAAATGAATACTGATGTACGTTGCATTTGTTGCAGTTTACATGCAACAGAGATATTAAGAGATTCACTTGTATGTATAAGCAAGTACAGAGGACACAACTACTGTATACGCTGAATATTTTGCGGTGCTTTTATTTTCGCGAATTTCGCGACTTACTGAACGCAAAAATTTTCACATCCTGATATTTCTGTACAAAGTGAATGTAAATACAATAAAATCGCGAAAATGTACACTCGCGAATTTCCCGTCTTGGAGCAAAATCGTAAAAATATATGGCGTATACAGTATAAGACAGAATACAATGGAATGCCAGTACAAAAAGGAATTGAAAACAACTAGCACTTGAATAGTAAATGCAACATAAGCA
>JZLH01S0139424.1:19717-31770 GCA_001188425.1 Eucidaris tribuloides
GAGTGTTTTTTCACACATGTGTGCACATTACAAATGTATTTTTTCTTCTCTTTTAATTAAGATATTGGACAAACATTTGAGCATATCACAAGCCATAACCCTCTAGTATATTCCTGATCCTCCTACAATAGAAATGTTCTGTTCCAAGTGTTAATTGGAAATTAGAGTAGTGGGAGCCTAGGTACCATCAGGCAACAAATATATTGAAGGTTTAAATATGATGACAAAACTGATATGCGAACAAGACTGATTTTTTTTCAGAAAATGTTGATACTTTTTCTATTTGGTCCATACTTATATCATACTAATAAATCGCCTGTGAAGTTTGTACTTGTAAAGCATGGAGTAATATAAAAATGTAAATATGTGATTAAGTGTAAATATTAATTATTTGTAAATGAATGGAACTACAATTTTAGTTGGTGTGAGTACTAATAAAACTGGCTTTGTAATACAAATTTGTATCTTCTCTGCACAAACATGGCATGAAATTGCTCTTAAAAATATGTTTCATATATTGTAAGACACTCATACTTTCCAAAAAAAGTAACAATTTGTAGATTTTTATATCAGTTGTATTGTATGTCTTTTGCAGGAAGGAACAATTGTTTAACTTTTTTTTAGAATACTGTGTTACATCTTTCCTTTCATATTATCTGATTTAATAGGTTATTCTACATGTATCAGTTCTTGTTTGCTAATAATAGCATGAGCTATGTCACTATTACCATCACATTCTATCACCTACTGCAGCAGTTTTAACTGAATTACACTTCTTATTAAAATATGTGTAAAAGGTTATCAGATATAGACAAAACTGTAACATATATGATTCTTGCAAACCACTCTGCGTACATAACTACAAAAACAGCCACAACTGATAAGACTTTTAAGACTTCCCAAACAAGCCAGATAACAATCTCAGCTTTCAGGTTTATTTCCTCAATTACGTTTTCAAGTGATACACGGCTACGAAAAACTGTGGTTTCAAAATACATGTCATTTCCAATTTGCGCACATCAAAAAGATTGCAGTAGTAAAATCTATTAATAGGTTTACATCACGCAGGATAAGAAGAAAAAAAACACAGATGAAATAATAACTGGGATGGTGCTGTTCATAATGTTTGTTTTACTTGTCCCAGACCATTACTTTCTACAGTCAAAAATAGGAGGCTACATAAATAAACTGTCACCAAAATTTATGGTGACAATTTTGTAAGAATGCTTTCATCATTCTAACCCAATATACATGATGGATGAAAACATACAGGAACTAAAGAATGGTGATACACATCTTCTTTTTTTTTTGGGGGGGGGGTAGGGGGAGGGGGGGTTACAACTGGAGTATATCATCTTTTCCAGCCATCCTGTATCTCTGTTACAAATAATCAGCTCATTAACGCCAACGCCAAAGAGATTATTTCATGTGATGATGTCATGATGTTTGGCGTGGCATTTCAAAAGGATCCAGACTTGATGGCAGATGATAAATGCCATTCAAAAAAGTGCTATATCGAAAAGGAGGACTTACTGCTAACCAACAGTAAGGATCCAAAACAATTTCAAATTTTTAAGTTTCAGCTATTCCACTTGATGTAATTTTACCAGTGTCTCACATTTGGTCTGGTGACAATTGCTCCGGTGATTATTTCATGCACTAACCCTGACCCTAACCCTAACCCTTACACTAACCCTAACCCTATTCTAAACTGGAAACCCACTGGCAACCCTAACCCTAACTTTTTGTCTTCTGAGATATTGTCACTGTCAACTGTTGCTGAAGCAAATGTCGAATCATCAATTTTACTGCAGAAACATGATCACTGTATTCCACATACTGGGATGGAGGTATTGGCATGATGACAAAAGTTTAAGTAGTTTCATTGTTCACTATTTGTAAATATTTGACCAGTAAGCAATGGTTGCAAAGCAAATATAGTATTTGACAATGAATGCAAGCATGTTGGCACAAATGTTCCAGAGAATAGTAACACCTTTTCCAAAAAAGAACTTCACATGTTACTTCTAATTTAACCAAAAAATCAGCCTTTTTTCATGGTAGGTTAACCAGTTTGGAAATAACCAAAATAATACGGGTCTAATTCAAACTTGGAAGTTTGAATTTTTTTCATGAAATTTCATAACCAGGCGGCTTCTTTATTTTGTAAAATTTTGATAATTTTGTGATATTTTAAAACTGGGACACATGAATAGAATGTAAACTTGTCATCGTTTTACTACTTTTTTTTTTGGGGGGGGGGGGGGGCATTAAAACTACAACTCCACACATTTTGAAAAACTATAATATATTGACCAATGCACCTGTTTTTTCAGGCCGGCAACAGCGTAGTGATGTTATGCAAATGAGGAATGATATATCCTGTATCTGTCTTCAATTCATACATCATCACTTACAGCTGTCATGTCTACTTGATTTCAGTGAATTGTCTTACTTCCTCTACAAACTCCTTTCTTAAGTTTCCTCTTCTTCTCAACTGGCAGTGTTTTATAAGTGTATGGTGTGGGTAGACAATAAGATTTTAAGATTTCTATTCAGCTTGGAGTAAATGAAACACGGAGGTTAGTGTCTAGGTTATTAATGGTAACAAATTTTCAACTGAAAGTACATTTTTGGAAATATTCCTCATTTACTTCATGTGAATCAATGTGAAAGAAAAAAAAACCCTCCTCCCCTCCAAATGGTATAATACAAATTTAGTACACAGCATGATCAGCATAATTAGAAGCAAAATAGTTTGAAGGATTTTGCTTGTGTGCATTCTAGTTTTTTTTTTGGGGGGGGGGAATTTATGAACTTCCAGTTGACTAAACATTGTTTTTGATGGCTTCACGAAAAGTACAATTACGTAAAACATAAACATCTTGACAAGTTTAAAAAGTGCAATTTATACAAACTTTTAAATTCACTTTAATTTTTATATCATTGAAGGTAAATTTAATCAAATCATAAATTATTTCAGCCAATTCAGACAAGTGTTAACGTGAAAATCCTGTTCAAAATAAGGAATGCCATCTCGGTTTAACAGGTGTGCCCTCAGTTTCCCATTGAGGGTGGTAAGTGGGTGCACCAACTGACGTCACCATGCAATGTAAGTCACTTTTAATAGTTTATCTCTCATGAGTTCTGTTTGGTCCTATCTTTTCAAGAGACTCTGGAGAGGAGCTTTGTGATTCATCTGTTAAATTCTATTGTCTTTGTTTTGAAATGTCACGGTTTAAATAGAATACTTGTCAGGGACAACATTCATCATGGAAATGTGGACAAAATGTGACTCTATTTCCATTTAGATTAGCTCAAGATGAATTTAACTAACTTTTGTAGCGTACTCTGATCTGCATGCAGTGGTTACTCGGTGGCTTGAACATTGGTATCACATGCAATTATAACTATTAAGGTATGTGGTGGGGAGGGGCAGATTTGAGGAGAGTTAACATCATTTAACACAACAGAAAACTAAAATGGAAATCCTGCTCTGGGAGTGTGGGCGGGGACAGAGGTTACATTTGAGGGAGACAGAAAACTGAACCAAGATAGAAAACTTCAGACTGAGCTCCATTTTTAGGGACCAAATCTCCCAATGGATCCATTTGACCTATATCAAATCCACATTTATTGTACAACATTTAGCAAAACTTTTAACAGAGTAGAGTATGTTTATGTAGATTGTGTCATGTGACATTCAAACCCCACATCACCTTTTCCCATGGGGGGTTGTATAACCCAGATTCCAAATGCTACAGGCAGACCCTCCACATTACAGGACCATGACCCCCCCCCCCCCAACCACCTGATATCACTTTCTGCCATGCCTCTTATCACGAAAAGTATGCCACTGATGTCCATGCTAGCCAAACCTGATCTGCATGACTTTCTAAAATGAAGAGGGAAATACATGAAGAGGGAAATACATTTTCCAATTCACTCATGATAAGATCTCCATCAATTTCTTTTAATATCACATTCTATTCCATGTGGATGTTTATTTAAATTTCAACCACTACATCCACAAAGATGATATATTTAACGTGGTGGACATTAGAGGGCCAAAGATTTTGGCAATCTCTTGCATTTGGGATGAGATCTGCTGACTCATATATAATTTTAAGATAAAGATTTATTTCCAAAGTTGAACCCTTATAACATTGAAGCAAGAAATGAAATCCACTTATTTTCCAGAGATAACAGGTTGAAGCTAAAAGTATTTTGAATTTAACATTTTTCCCAAAGTGCAAGTCAGTGTTTCTGGAACACAACCAATATATAATATGATTAACCTAAATATACGGAGAAGAACCTGAAACACATTATCTATCAAGATCAAATACATGACTGATCTCTAGAAATAATGTTAATGTCTACTCACTTCTTACACGTAAGCAATTATTAAATTGTAACTTGTCATTTCAGGTTGCAAATGGAAATTATTTTCCCGTGACATTGCCCAAAAGTGTGCTACGACATTTAAAACGTTCAGACAAGAAAACCAAGGATTGAAATTGAGAGAAAAATGTCATGAGACATTGCGGCAACTGCTTTACACATTACAGACATATTGTGTGAAACGTCTAGGGGGGCGTATTCCACCCCCCCCCCCAAGCTTTTTAGGGTTAAAATCAATCAAGAAGGGGTCAACCTACCAAGTCTCGCCTCAGCGGTTTGGTGAGGACTTCTCTGACGGTCACAATCTTCCTGTTACATAACCACTTCTTCATCTGAGTCTCGTCAATTCCAAGCAGGTTGCACAGGATGGGCAGGCTTTCGTTGTCCTTCTACAGAAGATACAAAAAAATGGGATACCACAGAAAAAAAATGAACAAATTACAAAGAAAAACTGTGTATTATTATCATCATTATTATGTAGTTGTATAAGTTGTAAAGCAAATTGATCAGTTCTTATAATTGGAAATGCGCTATATAAGGATTGATTGTATTGTATTACCATGATACAAGAAAAAGTCAACAAATCAAAGATCTATTACTCAGATCAAAGTTAAGTTGCTGTGCATTGATATGTCTTTAATTTAGACAGTGGGTGAGTTGGCAGTGTGATATTTCACATGACTAATAAGATCACAGCCTGTTCTTTGAATAAAAGTGATAGAAAACTAGCAATTTAACATCAGATTTCATTATAAAAAATGACTACATGCTCATGTAAGATGACAAAATTTTCTATAATGATCTTTCACTTGTGTATTTTTTGAAAAATAAAATCAACATGAAACTGAGCAAAAGAAATCAAAGCATTGGCAAGAGCATGAGAAGAAGACACTGAACTTTTGAAATTAAGCATAGCGCAAATTATCACTGCCTCTCTTGGTAAATTGTTTCAGTTTGTATCCATCAAACTATTCACTACATGGAAGATTGGTCTAAGCCCACTTTGACCTATACAGTACTGTCAGGTCCAATCAATGTATTACATGAACTTTGACCTTATCTAAAATCTGTGATGGAAACATGCAATTAACCCACCACTTACCAGGAATCAAGTACATAATCTGACTCCCTAACAAAAAAGGCCATTTCAATTAAACCAACATAGAACATATTTGCAGATATTTACAAAAATTGAAGTAATTTCTAGTGGTAAACATAAAATAAAATGTATAAATGTCAGACATAATGCAGCGGACTCTAAATGTCATGCTCTTTGAGAACAGCAGGCACATCTGCTGCATTTGTGCTTTTGACATTTTGTGAGGTATTATTCATAAATGGAAAAGTTGGACAAAATTCATCAAAATCTGCGAGGAAACGGACTACGTAAGTAGGTCATACACCTGTTAATGCAGCACGTCATCACGGCCATCTGCCTCGTTATTTATCGCAAGTACCGGTATTCGGAAATCAACGAGCTCTTGACCGTTTACAGCGTGAGAAGGAAACAAGTGAGCCTCCTGACGTCGTACTTCAAGAATTAGAGAGTTTTGGTGACTTAAGGGAGTCTGTCATTAATGGAAATGTCCCCATTTAACCCAAAATGCCATGGAGCTTAAATATTCTCCAACTAATTTCATTTCAGTTTTGTAATAAGAGAAACTGTCAGGAGATTACAGATGGATGATGTATTTGATATTTGTGTAGATTGGTGAAATATTTGATGGCACTCTAAATAGTGATATTGAACTTGTAACCACATACCATACACCAAATTCTAAAAAGTTTATTATGCATTTTTCTTTAAAAAACAAACAACTACTTACATCCACATCTAATTCCAATATCTATTTTCCAATATTGATTAACATTTTTTTTTAAATCTTGCTCACTCTCATCCTGGTTATCATTGTGTTACAAATTATTTTAAAAGACATGAGCAATTATTGTAGTCAAGAGCAGTTGATGGGTATGCTTCTATCTTTCCTCGCTAAAATATGCCATGCAATGACAAGGATTTATCTCATGCCTTACAGATGCAAAATCATTTGTTTATAATCAATGATCACCAAACATTTGCAGCAATGTAATTTCTAACCTACATATATTTATCCTACATCTAATCAGTTCATCTGTTTAAAGTCATTCATTCTACCCGCTGGAGACTAAGTATGATATATCTGATGTTGGAGTTTATGGAAAATATGTGTTATATCAAAATCAAACCATCTCCAACGGGTTAAAACTGGTAGTTTCAGTCATCATTATGATGACGACGATGACAACAACAATGATGATGATGATGATGACGATGATGAAGGTGATGAAGATGAAGACAGCTAAAATAAGAAGACTGTTAAAATCAGACATTAAAGCCAAGTATAGTTTTGGTAAATGGTAAAAAATGAAATTCTTTGCAATTATGTTTTTTTAGATACACCTATATGATCTATTAATACCCTGAAAATTTCCCATTTTTGAGAAATTTCTCACAATGTAAAAAATTTCGGGGGCGGGGGGGGGGGGACCCCAAGATTTCCCACGGGTAATGTACATACCACTAAATGCTCTCCTTTAATCTATTTAATCTAAACATCATAATTTGTCACTATAAACAATTTTCAGTAGGTATGATGTTGTTTTCTGATGTCTGGGGTGACAATACAATTTACCAAAAATTTGTCTGTTCGATCAAAACTATACTTGGGCTTGAACAGAAGTGTCACCCAATGAGGGATCAACAGATAGACAACCTGAAAATATTAATGCATCCATCAACACTTGGTGGAAAAGACCTAGGCATTTGAAAAAGAAATTAATATCATCTATTTAACAAATGATTATCACGCCATTTCTAATGGAGTTTATTGTTATGTTGCTTTACCTCAATCTTACTACTCTCATGCTGGTCTGGTCTGATGTCGACGTTGCCAAAGTGAAGAACGGCACCGATGATGCGGAATATCTGTTTTAGCACGTCTTCCTTAAAACCTGAAGATGTTTTGAAAGGGAGAAAAAAAGAAGGCTTTACTTTTACTGTAATAAGCTCATTGTCAGTTTGATTTAATCCTACCAGTCAATAAACTAAAATAAACTTCTAAATTTGTATCACTAACAATTTTAAGAACCTCTAAACTAGTAAAACATAAATTCTCATGATATAACAGAGGAACTCTGATAAGATTTCATCACCATCTTTCTTCCCAAGTTCTTTATAATGAAGTAATGTGATAAACTGAAACTACACAATAAAGGAGCTTAACATGCAAGTACAACCAAATTAAGTGGAAATTTCAACAGATTTAACTGATTATGAAAATATGCAAAGATGTTCTATGAAATCTGACAAAGTTTATTAAGGCAACAGCTTAAAAAATAAAACACTTCATAATTTAATTTAAAGACACCCAAAGTAGGCTTTCACTCATAGCACTTTCAGGTAGTATCAAAGAAGTCAACATCATCTAATTTTCAGGCCATTTTCAGGCCATCAGGAGATAAACAACATAACTGAGGCTGAGATGACAAGGTCACATGACTTTAGATAAGACGACAGATGACATGGTCATGTGACTGAAGAGACACTGAGTCTGATGAGTTCGTATCTGTTGAATGAAGCCGGGATCCGGGTCCATATCTCTCATCCTCACATCGCGAGGAGAAGAATGAAGGATGAAATGGAAACTTCCTCTTATCACAGGCGACGTTCGTTTTGTCTGGAAATGAGTTTGAAGTTCTAGTGGCACTGGCCCGTGTTACTTCCGCGGCAAGGAACATTGGTATTGACGTTTCGCAGGAAATTGGTCAATTTACAAGAGGTCTGTAAGGAGCCCGACGGACTGCTACTGCATCAAGTTCATTTTGAAGAGATGACAGCTTCGTCTGAGGTCTAGTCTCATTTCTTGGAAAATTTTCCAGTTTTCACAATCTGCTTTAATGTGTGTGTTGTAGTATGTTTAGCTTTAATTGTATTAATATCTCCCTTTGAAATGGTAGTCTTTGCTTCTTTGAACCATCTTTCTTGCCTACATGTTAGGAAGGAAAGGTCTGAGAATTAGACTATGTCACAACCTTGCATTCACTCACCCCACCCTAAAGTCACTTGTGTTTGTTGTCAAGCACTTGGGAGCATTGTGTTCTATAACTGCATTGCAGGATTTTTTTATGTAATTCTTGATAAGATCAATACATAAAATATGACAACAGGAGGGCTTACTGTCTTTAAAGGCAGTGAATCTCATTTGCAAACATCCCCGCAGACCAGGAAAAGATAACACATGCCCTTAGGCTATTGATGAAGGGCATGTCTGTGAAATCTGGGGGTCAGTGATTGCTTAGAATTTGAAAAATACAAAAGAAAAACAATAGCCGTTTAGTGTACGTTCTATGGTAGGATTTTTTTCCTCGCGAGAAAAAAAATCAAATCTGAGTCAACGGTCACTATAATTCCACGAAAACTGAGTTTCTAGCTCTTATATTTTGCCAATGGTTCCCAGGTGGCATTTTCTTATAAATGCCATTGTATTTACACAATGTTAATTTTAAGGCATGCAAAAGAGATCCCCTGCCTTAAAGTATTATTTAAAGGTATTGGCTATCATTTTACCACAGTTAAAAAAAATCTGAGCTACATGATTCCGCATGCTACCATTCTCTTTGATAAGGTCTAAAAATGACACCCTGAAAAAATTTTCAAAATGATTATTTAGGCTTTAGAAAAAGTGAAATCGTGAGTTGAGTCGGTATCACCTGCACTTTTCTCCCATAGACCGTTACTGTGTGTACACCTAGCTATTTAACTACTCGCCCGAGTTTTAATGTTTATTCATGCATAACTTCATTGGCAGTGTAAAACTCCAAAATTTTTTATTCTATGGTGTTTATATTCTATGGTGTTTATTTGTTCATATGAACTCTACTATGTAGTTCAGATATCAAAATTTGACAATTTTTGAAATAGAAGCTCCACAATGTTAGCCTATCACTTTAACATTACAATCTACATCGTTATTGAGCTATTGCCCATCAATCGTGCTCCCTTCTGGCTAAATGACCAGCCCCACCTCTACTTCTTCAATTTAAGTTCCTGTAATGTCCCATACTTCTCTTTTCCTTTTCAAATCCTGAGTTCTAACTTTGCCCCTCTTTGTAACCCCCATCATAACTCTTTTCATAGCCCTCTCAGTAACTCTAAGCTTTCTAGACTAAGGGTTAACACTAATGACGATTGTACATCATCTGAGTAAATTTTATTCCCAGCATTTGCTGGGCTATTGCGATAATAGTATTCACTCCCTTCCATCCACATTCTGTAATACATGTATTTCAATCCCGTAACTACAACGATCTTTGTTCAAAGCTTATTCTATGCTGCACTGCATCTCATACTAACTGAACCTAGGAGATAAGATACCCACCAGCTCCCCCTCCTACCCTTGCCATTTCAATTTGATTTCCCCTTCCTACTTATCATCTCTGTCTCAAATACCAAATATCATGGACATGAACGAGACAAATTCCATATCAAGCGTTTGAGCCCAAAGTACATTTGAGTTCATGACACATCTTTGTGTTCAAAACACCCATCTTGGTCCCCCAAAGTCCCCTCCCCCCCCAAAAAAAAAACTCATATCCAGGCACCCTTTTTGCTAAATACCTCAATACCACCTTACTTGCCTCTTTCTCACAACCTCCCACCTACACTAACATCCGGTTTAATTATAGTATGCATAACGTGCAAATCATTGGTTGTCCGGCAGACGGGCCCCAGCATACATTCCCGGCAGAAGGGCCTTAACACTAAATTGTCTCTAACTTGAAAACCATTGGCTTTTTCCCCATTAAATCAGAGTAGTGTGATATATTTAGATCCTTCTTTCAGTCTGTTAGTACAAATATCAAATATGGCAATATTTCTCAAATTAGAGAAAATTTGCTATTGATGCCCTTCTGCCGGGAACATATGCTAGGGCCCTTCTGCTGGACAACTGAAGAAATGTCCAGGGCTTGCCTGCCTCTCCCCCAAGCTAGGCTTGCCTCTCCCCCAAGCTAGGCTTTGTGCCAGCTTTTGTGTTCCAATATAGCACTATGAAGAAGTTCACAACCTCCCACAATCCATAACACTAACTTCCATCTATTACTGATTGCATTTGCCCCCACGTCCTTGTAAATAAGTTTGCCTCAATAATGCAACTACTGCCCATATTTCGCTTCCTATTTTCGTCACATTTCAGTTTCAATTCCATGTTACTTGCTGTTCTTCCTTCAAGGCCAGATTTGAAGGGCTAGGACCCAAGATGCTAAAGATAAAGAGAAAAGATGTAGATAGCATGTAGGAGTGGGGAACTTTTGCTATATCAATGAAAAGAAATGTACATGCATGCTGCTTGTTTGAGGAAACAGTAGTATGCTCTAATTTCCTATTGGATATAATCTTTCCTCACCTACATAGATCACACTCCATTTCCCAAATCAAATCTTAGGGTTGTGGTACATGTTTATGAATATCGTTTTAAAATAACCGTAAACAAGCAAAATTTGTATGGCCGCGGAATAAAGGATTCAACCATCTTTACTTTTCCCATTCCTGCAATGTCCCTTTACCCATTGAAGACAAATCCCCAGGGCCCGTATTCAAATCCGTACTTAGATTAAGCCAAGTATTTTGCTCAGAATCGTACTTGGCTAAGTACTTAACTTAAGTCGTATTCAATTCCAAAGTTGAAATTTGGCTTAAACTTGGCGAAGATCGATGATCGATCAAGTATTTTACTTATGACGTCACTATTTTGTTCGATTCGAGTCTTGAGCTGACGATCACCGCTGCCACCCCGCTGTGCGACGATTTTCTATGGGAAATTACGTGTTAATAAAATTATGATCTGCAGATAGAGTCTACGTTACATTTTCATATTGCAAAGAATCAAGCAGACCTATCATGTCCCGAGCTAAAATAACTCAGGAAGAAAAATGTCAACGGAAGAAAAATTCTGCATGGAGATCGATGAGAGAGCAGTATCAGCTCAAAGATAAGAGACGGAGAGTTGAGAATTCGTCGGGTGGAGGACACTCTCACTCTCAGACTGAATAAAGAACAAGTGGAAAAGTCCAGCAAATAGTGAAGAAACACCTCTTCCCGGAGAAGCAGGAAAGGCCGAGGAAAGGACAAAAGCAGGTAGGCCTGTAATTGCTGGATCTATAAACATAAACATTTAGATGAAAATTTATGCTTGATTTAGTTTGCATGATGAAATGAATGTAACGAGAAACACATGGATACAATCGTAGATGGCGTGGTAAAATCAAAACAAAAAGGTCATATGGGGTCATAATCAGCAACTGGGTCGAGTCTTCGGAAGTACAGCTGCAGTAAAATTTTTACAAATCAAATTTTTTGATGGTTTAGAATTCTTTGATTCCCATTTGTCAAAATGCATCAACAAGAGAGGACAAATTTGATGTTATCGGGTGTTGTCTTTGCCCGTTCGGTCAGTGGTATCTTCACTATCTTGGGGTCGCCCAGTGCAGTCATTGTTCGCTGCATGCAGCAGCTGCGTTGACCATATCCCACCGGTACAGCTCCGGGGAAGGTCCGGTCCGTAGGCGGCTCTGGCTGCTATGCCTGCTGCTGCTAGTTTGACTTCGACGGG
>JZLH01S0139424.1:31795-46708 GCA_001188425.1 Eucidaris tribuloides
CCTTGGTTTTGGAGTTTATACCACGCATCTACGATTGTATCCAGTGTTTCTGTTATATTACAATTTCATCATTGAAACTTAAATCAAGCATAAATTTTTCATCAAATGTTTATGTTTATGTTGTATTAGATCAGCAATACTAGGCGCTACACTAGTCTTCTGGTCCTTTCCTCCGGACCTTTCCTCCTTTCTCCTTTCGGGAAGGAGGTTGTTTTTCACTATTGCTACTTTTCCACTTGTCTTTATCTGAGAGTGTCCTCCACCCGACGAATTCTTCAACTCTCCGTCTCTTTTATCTTTGAGCTCGATACTGGCTCTCTCCACCGGATCTCCATGTAATTTTCTTTCGTTGACCATTTTTCTTCCTGATTTTATTTTTAGTCCGGGACATTTCGATACATGTAGTTCTGCTTTGATTTGAAAATGTAACGTTAGACTCTATCTCTGTGATGGCGATGATCACAATTTATTAACACCGGTAATTTCCCATAGAAATCGTTCGCACAGCAGGGCGGCAGCGAGTGTCGTTCAGCTCAAGACAAGAATCGAACAAAATAGTGACGTCATTATAAGTAAAATTTAACTTGATCGATCATCGGATCTTCGCCAAGTTTAGCCAATTTCAACTCGGAAATTGAATACGACTTAAAAGCTTACAGTATTCACCGCAAGTTACGATTCTGCAGCAAATACTTGGCTTAATCTAAGTCCCACGGCCGACTCCTTGATACGCGGCCCAGTATGCCAAAGAATATTCTAAAGAGCAAATTATCTTCTTTACTTAGAACCATTAGGGAATAAATGATCATCCGCAGTAACATTCCTGTCTCTTTCAGGTTCTTGTATTTGCAGGTATGAATTCAACCTCCCAGCTCTGCAGCAGTATGGGCCCAGTCCCCTGGAGCTACTGAAGACAGTTCATGGAATCAAGGGATTCTATGTTACACAGAGCTTGCCTGGAAAGGTGGGTTGTGATTCAAATCAACTGAATATACATTTGGTATAAAAATAAGAGAAGTGGCACAAAAGGGAGTTAATAACTTCTCTGAATGTCTCACAAAGTGGTAATATTTTACTTTGTTGAATGTCCACAATTCCCTTTGTGTTTTCTTTGTGTATGCTTCTTGCACGCCACACCTCGCACACACACTTATTAATCACTGAACTTTCACTCTCTCGAATTGCAGCTGGCTTGAACAGTCACGAATTCAATGTCATAACATACCACTTTACCTGAAATGTTGGCTTTTAAGTAGTGAACTCATGTCACTGCTTTCGTCCATATTCATATTGTACTGTTTTTCTGTTACTTCTGTCTCTGTTTTCTACAAGAAGTCTTTACCACATTTGAGTTATAGCCTTTAATAGAAGAACAAAGTTATACAATAATTGTGAATATGTTATGAATGAATTTATATTATTATCTGAAATTTATTTCTTTGTAATTCTTAACGAATATCAATGCGTAGTGTACACACTAGTTGCAGGTGTGCCCACTGCTGCGTGTGTGGTCGAAATCCAGTCCAGCCTCTCGACTACTCAAAACATTTCTTGGTAAGATCATATCTTGTTTAGTTTGTTTATTGTTGGATGTAGGCACATGCACTATTATTATTTTTTAGATTTTATTTATGTATTTTGTACTTTATATTTTATGTATTCCTGTTACTGCATAATTAGGCTATTTTTACAAATATATATTTGTTATTGTGTAACAACATTGTTTCTGCTATATGTTGGTGCAAGATGACCTCAATCTTAGAAAAACTGAGTAATTTAAATAGTATGACTAATTGCATCTGTATTTTCCTCTCAGCATGCTGTCCTTTGCCCCCAGCCATCCACCCAGCTCCCTTCAACACATCTACAGGGCTGCAGTGGGAAGATTCTTGAGCAATCGTGACTTCCTCAGCTGAGTCAAGAGAAATCCTTAACCCTCTAGTTGTTCTTTGTTCATGCCATCTACTACAAAAGATGTGTGTAAATCCTGTCCCACACCCAGCCACAGTCGCACTTACACATTCAACCTGAGGGATCTATGCAAAGGTAAACCTGTGGCATCTAAAGCCATTCACTAGGCTTTATTTCAAAATTTTGTGGAGATGTAGTATCCATATGTTCTGTCATAAATTTTTGTCTTTCCCTCCATGCTCCTTATTGTTTCATACACAATATTCCATGTTGGTCATTATATGCTGATTAATATGTACCTTGTAAAATGTGTAAAATTTTTGGAATGCATTATTATAATTCTTGTATTGTGCATTTATTATAGATATTAAATATCAATCATGGGATTTCACAAAAGATGTAACTTAGGTATTTCATTGCCTTCAGTTGTTTATTAATATGCCACATACTATCGTGTGTATGGCTTTCAATTTTCGATTCACCTCAGCCTATGGAAATTGTGATGCTAGTTAAGATTTTTCACTTTCAATTTTTCCACTTTCCACCGCTCTATCCATTTTACCATTTACTATAACCATTTGAAGACGAGACCAAGAGATGACATATCTCATACAGGTCTATCAGAAGAAATATTGTTCAGCAAAATCCACTGTCGTTTAAATGGTGTTTTTTAATCACAATCATTTTTTTCGCTAAATAGAGAATGCTTTCCATAGTAGGTCAACCTTCAGTATTAAATGTGTTTAGTTTCGACTTGTTTTTATTTCTAGTAATCTTTCAATCTTATTCCGAATTCTAAACATTTGTGTATGTTTTAAATAGGCTATTTCTGATGATGTATTCCAGTTTCAATCCTCATTTAACTAAGCTTGAATAATCATAAAAAATTGGCTTCTTCTTGATCAATTTATGTAACTTTTTTCCTTGACATTTGTTGTATGTTTTAATAGGCTATTTTACCATGATGATATTCAGTTTCCATTCCTCATTTTTTACATAAGCTTAAATAAATCATAGAATGATTACTCTTTTTATATCATAATTAATATCTTTATGTATATACATATTTATATTCTGATTGATTGATGCTGCACCAGTCTATTCAAGGCTTGTTCCTGAACAATGAAACCACGTCACCTCAGCCGGGATCACGCTGCCCAGCTTTACACTTGCCCATGAAGCCATCGAGAGGTGTATCTATGAACAGGCTGTGTGGATTGATGCGCCGATCGTCATTGAAATTCTTTGAATTCCTCGCAGATGACTGCACAATTAATTTCAAGGTGGAGTGAGTCCTAGATGTTTGCAAAAATTTACCATAATACATATAGTTGATATACTGCATTGAACTCATCTCTTATTCATATTAATTTTTATTTTATATTTCGATCTTCATTGCCAAAATATTTAAATAACTAAAGTCTGTGTTGGAGATGTTTATGTTTTTGCCCTTTTGCAATGTTTCTGCTAAAATTTATAAACAACAATAAATGTGATTCATTTCCTGTTGAATTAAGACAGAGTTTTAGTATGAGCCACTTTTAATGTCTGTATTCGACATTGATGTACGAAAAGAATTCAATAATATTCATTTACTGTGCATTTGTATTTACTAAAATGTACTGTGTCCACTTTTGTCAAATTTGGCAAAACCAAATGAACTTGTTATTATTCATAGTAATTCTAGTGTACACTCATTTACATTTTCTAACAATTTAGATCTAGTTATTTATTTTAGTTTGTTTTTATTGATAATTATTACACAATATTTTGCTTTTCTTGATAACTGCCTTGAAATAGGTCAAGTGGTCTTGCTGAAAAGCTGCATGAGGATGATACCATTCCTTGTTGGTGATCTTTCTGGACTTGAACGTTCCTTCGGCAGAGAGAATCTATCGACCAATCATGGACTATGATAATAACTGGCGAACATTCTGGAAGGAATATTCTCGTCAGGATAAACTACTAGTATGCGGACAGTAATGTCTAAGTTTGTCATTTGCAAGGTGTTTAAGTAGATTGATGTGTGGTGGTCGATGTGCATTACATTGTGACTGTAGGATTGATTCCAAGAAAGATACAAAATGTATTTTCTAACATCATGCTCTTCAACAAAAAGCATACAACCAACCAAACTTTCTTTCTTATACTACAGTTTTGAGGCTTCTTTTTGGCTTCAAGTAATTTGAATTGCATAATGTTAAATCAGCATCTATGGAGTATAGAAACAGCACAATATCTTTTGATGTTTAACAAACTCAATTCCTCAGTAATACATGGGCATCTACCTCAAAGCAACCAATCTGTGCCCTTTGAGATCTCCTGTAACAGCATGGAAAGGTACTGATTGATACTAGTAACGAAGCGCACTTTTCCAACTATCAGTAAAAAGGCCCTCTGCAGTTCCAACTTAAACTTAGCAATTAAAAAACCACTTTAACTATCATACTTATGCAATATATTATGCTCTTAAATTGTTCATAAATCTCTGATAATTATGCAAAAATTGAAATTTTTGACTTAAAAATTCTAAAAGTTACTTTTATTAAGCCTGCCTGAATTAAGCTCAAAACAACACATTGGCTTGATCACTGTGTTTCAACAGACATTCATAAGTGGAAAATTACTTTGCATTTGTTATACAGTTAAAAGCCCTTAAAATTTCCTGATATTCATACTTTGAATGTCAAAATGATTGATGAAAGGATCTGGGAGGAACAAGATCATATGAATTTTCAGATATGTACTCCACACGATGCTGTACACTTTCTAGGAGTTTTTCTGCGATATTATCGATCTTTTAGCCTGTTTAATCTGTTTATAGATAAATTCACACTATTTCATCGCAATAGTTCGTGAGCAGAGATTTTGATTGTTTGACTAGTTGACTTATTTACCAAAGATATTTTGTACGCGTGTTTTCAGTTTTGGACTGGTGCACGTGCATAATTTTTCCGTTGATGTACTTAAATTTCAAAAGGACTAGAGTAATACGAGTAAGTCTTTCTTTAGTTGTTAACGTTTCTTGCCTGCCAGCATTGCGCCATAATTTTGTATTTTCATTCTCAGTCTTCGGACTTTGATCAACTCCGATTCACTGAATTTGTTTCCGTGATTTCAGTTTCAATTTTCTTCCATATCATTAGCGGGATTGTAAATAAAAAAGAAGGTAGGTGTCAGTGTTCATAACTTAGACCTGTCACTTCGTCTAATAAGTATTCCAGGTGGGCTAATTCCATTCGGGCTATACCCAGTGTGATCAATTTCTCATTTGTCTGGATCTCTCCTTTAATTAGTAGTTATTTGGTTTAAAATGACCGTTACTGCGCCAGCTATAACATCCGGTAAAATATATAACCCCTAACAGACTATTTTTTCAAAGAATGTTGACATTGGACTGACTGGCCTATTACAGTCGACCAAGTTCCAGATGTCAAAATTTGTCAAAATTTAAGAGTCTCAGTTCGTTATGCCTCATCAGGGGCATTTTTTAATCTGACTACGCCAACCAGCTACGCGAGGCTTGAGGGCTGGGGCAGTAAGTTTGCCGTCAATCCATTACCATTGGTCTTAGTACTTGCCATTTCGTCTAATATTTTCCAGAGATATTATTGGTCATATAATCATTAAATCCTTAACTTCGCGTCTAGGTCTATATTCACTTCGTCTACCATTTTTGGATCTACTTGCCATTACGTCCATTCATTGCTAATAATGTAAATGTCAAGTTTGTCTAAGTTCTATTTTCGTCTTACTATCCAGATTTGAGTCTACGTGGAATTTTAGCTAGGTGGTCCTTATATAATTTGTGTATATTTTGTTTTGAGTACGTCTACTCTCACTATGTTACCGTTTTGGTCTATTATGCCAAAAATACTAACTGCTGATTTGTTTTTTGCCAGTATGGTCTAAACGAAATTGTTTAATGCGTCCAATTATATCGTTATCTGACAATAATTATGAATTATGATCTCAATGGTCCTGTAACTGTGACAGTCGCTTGCAAAGTTTCAGTGCAAATGCTGCCCGCGCCCCAGCGCAAGTAGGCTCACCCTTCAACTTAGCAAGATCACTATTCATTGTACTTGAACATCTATTTTTTTAAAGATGATAGGCCTTAAATTTGGAAACATTGAGAGGGCTGAGAAGGAAAAAAGCAGACATTGGAGTAGAGTTAGAGGCTGCAAAATTAATCATTTGAGCTTTTCGATTCAGGGGGGAAGGAGTCTTACTCTTGCCTGATTTTTCTATCTAAAACTAGCCCACTGGTGGTGGCAAGTGCAGCAATATACGTTGAATCCCGCGTTTGAATTTCTGCTTTGACTTCCTCTTCAGTTTCTTTCTTCCACTTTCAAATCACTTCCATCACCTCAGTTTTAATCTCATTGCCTTCTTTAGTCATGCTTCTACTTGTGATCCATGCTTAATGTCACCCACTTCAAACAATTTTATCGTGAAAATAAGGAAAGAAATCTAGTTTCTTGATGGCGATGCTGCGTAATTCTGGTTACTAGTATTAGAATTTTCAGCACGCACACAGCGTGCATTCAACACGATGTTCCAGTTTGTGATGTCACATTCTTATTCATACAGCAATACTCTGGATTCATTTTTTGTCTGACCGTTTTCTGCTTGGCATCAGATTTTAAGCTAAATTTCACAGTATTAGCCACTTTTATATGAAAAAAATTTGTCTATATTTGAAAATCCTATCAAAAAATTCTTATGGTAATATGTAACATTCAAACTTTTAGCGTACTTCGAATTGAAATGGGACCATTAAAAACAAAATATATCCTCACCAACAAAAGTAAGTCAGTTGTAGTTCTTCACTATCAATTGGGTTTGGATTGGAAAATTCTGAAAGCTTTAAATTTTTGGCTGACATTTTAATTGTCGGAATTTACATTCTCATATATTTGTATGGATTTATGACAGGGAAATTAATCACATTTTCATTAGAATGTTAAAACAAGAATCGTAGAAAATATGTGACTTGAATACAAAATGCTTTATTTCTAATTCCATTTTTCTTTTTCAATTCCCAGCTTGTTATTCTTCAGGGAGGCTCTGTGGAACACCATCGTCCGTGCCTGAACCGTGTCTTCGTCAGCCTGGTGTCACATTTCGGTACTGGTGGGTCTGGACGGTACAGCGGAAATCCACAACGGTTTCAGCTGGCCTGCCATTGTGGCTGGCTGTGAGCTCTTTAAAACTCATGCCCTGACCACAGGGGATACGGCACAGTCCGACTCAGGTGAAGATCTGAAGAACAGTATTCCGGCATGGCGGGGCTGCAGGGAACTATATGTTTTGTCTTCTTGCTCAACTGATAGTGACTGATCAGGGTACCGTAATAAAGTTAAATCGTTTAGAATACACAGAATTATAACAGAACTTTACAATATTAAATATGATTTTTGAATGTTAATGTTGAATATGCATCAGAATTCAGCCAGGCAATAAAATTATGACTCAGAATCAACACCACTCCTGAACATCACAAAAAAATTATGTCTTCTGAAATTCGTTTGAAAAAGCATGTCTTTGTTATAACATTATCAAGATGTTATGCATCAAAAACATTACTTCAGACAATTTTCACGTTATTTTTAAAACTTCCAGGATGTAATTTGTAACTCTGTTCTTCTTTTAAATGTTTGTTTTAATGGGAAAATTACGGTAATTGAGTCCAGGAATTGTCACAACAGCATTACAGCGATTAATTTCTATTTTGTAACTAAGAAATCAGTACATAGTATTTATTCTATCTCTCCTTCAATGGATCAATCAACTGACAATTGAAAACATTGTTATACATGTTTCATTATCTGTAAAAATCTTTCCTCTTCTTTTCCACATCTCTTCAGGATCCTTCATTGAGCAGGACATCACAGCCTGTACTGAACTCAGCGAGACGGGGTGCTGACCTGTTTGACAATGTGACAGTGGAGCCCATCATGATGGAACTAAGCAGGCTGCAGCTGATGCTGAGATGCCTGACAACAGGGAATCCGTTCTACTTCATCTTCCATCCAGGTAATGTCATATTGCTGATGGAGGGTGGCGGTCCGGTAGGGGCCATGCGGTGAGGAACGGCGGCAAGTAGGGGAGGTCTGTGGCCCAGTTGATGCGCTGAGATGCCTGACCAACAGCGGAGTCCGTTAGTCTAGAATCATATCAATATTATTTTGTCTTATTTTCACCTAGTTTGCACGAAGCCCCAATATTGCTGCTAAGTTAAGTGGGTTGCGCTACCCCAGTGATACTGCACCGCCCGCAAAAAAATTCGGTCTAGACGGAACTAGTTCACATGCAAATTGCCGGCCACTGATACTATGAATATTCAGTCCGCCCTATAGCTCAGATCATCGGACCATCTAGTCCCGCCCCCTAGTCCCTCGCTTGCACCTCACTCCGCATACCATGTCGATTCTTCCGCTATGCGCTCCGATCGATCTAGTTGTATGCATTGTGTACTAATGTGCTGCTAGCAAGCCAACAACACGTGCTAGAGGGTGCAGAGAGGGAACCCTTCTGACTTATTATTTGTCAAGCATGTCTGTGATGATAGAATTTGGCCAAGGAGTCTACAAGCTCTAGTGAATCTTGGAAACTGAACGGAGTGGACAAAACTTTTGATGAAGTTATCAATATAATTAAATTTTCAAATTTTATTATTCGAGAATGCTCAAGCACTATGTGCGCCGCTAGATCTTATCCTGTTTTTATTTTAATTATGTTTTGCCTCCTGTATATATCAATGTATTGTATGTAATCATTATCATATCATAATCACTCATCATATCATCGTCAAAATCACTACCACACCAACACCATCCAACACCACCTATCCAATCATCCAACCCTTCCTTTGTTTCTGTCATCATCATTAGTTTATTATTATCTACTTACTATCATTTATCATTATAAATATCACTTATTCATCATTATTCATCATCGTCATCATCACCATTCTATCATCAACACTAATATTCAATCTATTAGCTTCGCATCCAATAGTGCTCTTCTAAAACGTGAATCATGATGAAATCAATTTCAATATTTTAATTTCCTTTACATAGATCTGCTGTGTTAGGAAATAATCTTACGTTCATTTTGTGATAAAATTGTTTAAAACGCATCCATTCTCTTTGCTTTATTTGTTATATAAGAACTCCATTAACGGTTTCACTGAGACTAGTCGAACCATCGGTCCAGCGATCGTACAGTATGTGGTTGATGACAAGAGCTAAAATTTTGTGTACAATATTCAGCAGAGAGTGTTGGAACAACATTCATGTGGCTCATTATGCGAAATACTCTACGGACCGCTATTGCAAGCAAAGTCTACGTCTAGACAAATTTTTTTAGCGGCCTGGCATAGAGATAAGCTAAAAATTGATACTTAAGATCACTGGTCTTAAGCACCTCCCATCATCAGTTGGCGCTAATATTGTCCGGCTTCGGTTGCCAAAAACTAGGGTGAAATAAGATTCGAAATAATATCGGCTTATTAGCATTCAGACTATTGAGCTCCGTCTACTCATTTCCTTCATCCAGGGTAATGTAATATGTTGAGCGTGAGGGCTGGTAAGGTTAGGGGTATGGGGTAAAGTGAGTGATGGGAGGTAGGCGGATGGGTGAGGTGGGGTTAGGTCCTACTTGTTTCTTCTTTCTGTCAACAGTTTTCTTCTTGTTTCTCTGCATCATGGCCAGAAGTCATCTGACCAGAAATGTGAAAATTTTACATGTGTAATGGTTGTACCACAAACCTTTGATCAAATTACTAACTTCACCATTGCAGTAACTGACTTTTTAAATATTTTTTCCCCCAGTTTTTTTCACAAGTATCTCAAATCTATTTGTCAACAAATCTTTTGTATTGAATTAAATTAATGGTAACAAGATTGTTTGGTGAGATGCTGTGAAAGTATCAAGTATTTGAAGTTACGTAACAATAACACATCATTAAATTGGATGTTGCCAGAAATGTCTTTTAATGTGTTCTTATAAAATTCCTATCCGCAGAGTGAGTTTAAAACGTAGATTCACTATCGTCATAGCACACAGTCCTTGCAAGTTGAGGCCTTAACTCGTTCAACGAATGCTCGTACCCACTCCCTGCTCTTGTCAAACTGCTGCTCTACCTTGGACTGGTTATGATGAGTGAACACAGAGTGGCAATTGTACGGGTGCCCATGTCTTCTTGATGAGAGTGATTTTCAAATGGCATCACAGGAAACATTGTGACCCAAGCGTTTGTAGGAAATCAAGTCAAAGTTATGAAAGTTCACCTAAGCCCATCAAAATTTTCTTTCATGATAATTACATTACACCTTTTTCAAAGAAAAAAGGTGAATAGTTATCAGAAGTATATCTTAATAATTAGTAGTCTCATTATACTTTAGACAAAGAATTTTGCCAGCTTCAAATAATCTGATTGTTTCACGTCAACTAGTCTTAATTCTCTAATATTCAAATGCATAGTCTATATGATGTTTTTTGTTAATGTAGTACTGACTAAGGAATGGAAAACTATCACTAGGCCATTATTTTTCAATGGAAAAATAGTGACTTGTAGTTGAATTTAAACATAAATTTCGTGTGAATAAAATTTCCTTCTTGCTTACTTCAGCATAACTCCAGGTATTCTTGACATAATTTTATTTATTTAAGAAATTGAAGAAAACATTGCCAGGCTGTGTGTTGGATCCACAAAGATGTGACCAAGGCTATCAGCTGAGGGTATTTATGCGCTGAAATTGAGACGCTACTTTCTACACACTCCCAGCAGCTATCTGGATTCTCATCGACTCTACTCTAAATGCTGGGAGAACAAAAGAGTCACTCTATGAATAACAAGTAAGAACGCCCATTACAGTTGAATTGTGGATAACCATGATATGTATTAAAGGGAATTTTTTAAAAACGTAGGCAACAGAGAAATAAATTTATCACAATGAGTTTTTTCAGAAGTTAATGTGGCGGGTTTATGAAATCCGGAAGAAGGATAGGTACACATTTTCCATTTGAAGGGTCAGTTGATTAAGAAAGGATAATTACAATTGTTAAAAGAAAATCCCTTGCATTGTACTTACGTTAAAAAAATTAGTAACAAACATGTGAAAGAATCTTTCATCACTTGAAATGGAATTGATTGCCTATATGAAATGAACATTATTTATCATTATTTTTAGTATTATTTTCTGAATATGTTTTCTTCCAGGAATCGTTTGTATGTTGTCTATCCCAAATCTGGGTACTTGAGCCAACTCACTGTAGATTTCCATGCAGGAATGAATTGGTGGCAACATTGGTCTGTCGCCAAGGATGATGAAAAGCCAGGCGGTATACTTGCAACATGAAATAATGATCTTGTTCACTGAAAGAGCGAGTGTTACTAATTTGTAGCGCTGTCTGTTTTGTAATTTGTGTAATGTACTAGACTGACATGGATAATATCCAAACAATTTATGTATAAATGCTTACAATAGCCAAATTCAAATAGAATCTTATGCGAAAAAGTTAAACATTGCACTTGTATGATGTATTATGTTTTAATAGATGCCATTATACAACAAGATGTCTACCCTCGAAAATTGCTCCAAATGAATAATAGCTATTGTTTAGTTGGGAAGATATTAAACTGCAAATATTAGTACATTTAATCCTTAGTACTTTCCATAGGTATGTCATGTTTACGGTTTAAATTTTATTCAAGTCATCAGACGGTTGTGTGTATAATATGCGGTCATTATCTGCTTGAAAGTGCTGTATTCATTCACTGCTACATGCATCTCATCATCCTGCTCAAATATCTATTTTCCGTGTGGTTCATGTATGGTGGCATTTTAGGGCAGTGTAGCTCTTTGCACAATTTAGTTACAAGCACTCATACCATATAGATTAGCTCCCATATTGATATCTGATTTCAATATTTGATGGCGTGGTAAACTCAAAACATAGAGATATGATACTTAAGAACACTCAAAACAAAAAGGTCAAATGGGGTCATAATTGTCTGCAACTGGGTCGAGTCTTCGGAAGTACAGCTGCAGTAAGATTTCCACAAATCAAATCGTTTGATGGTTTAGAATTCTTTGATTCCCATTTGTCAAAATGCATCAACAAGAAAGGACAAATTTGATGTTATCGGGTGTTGTCTTTGCCCGTTCAGTCAGTGGTATCTTCACTATCTTGGTTTCGCCCAGCGCAGTCATTGTTCGCTGCATGCAGCAGCTGCGTCGACCATATCCCACCGGTACAGCTCAGGGGAAGGTGTGGTGGCGGTCCGTAGGAGGCTCTGGCTGCTGTGCCTGCTGCTGCTAGTTCGACTTGACGGGTCTTAGATTGGCAAGCGAAATAAAGATAAGTTATTCACTGTGTGTCATCATACTCTGCAGGCTAAAGCTGTATTGACATGTCCACTGCAGCACAGGCACGGAAACATGGCTGTAATGAAGTAGAATTTTAACAATTCCAGGCCATTTTCAGAATTTAGAAAATCGGGGGCACACATATTCAACACGAATGATTTCTAAATGTGAATCTTGTCATTGAAATGACAATGCCTTGTTCTTTTTTTTGGGGGGGGGGTTACAGTTGCAATGGATAAAAGTAACGTTACAAGATTTCCAGTACTTGAGTTTTGACTAGCTGGAACAAATTCTGACCCCCGGGGGGGGGGTACTCAGATTTGGCTCCGACGGGGATGTGCCGCTGAAGTCAAAAAACGACGACCCTTTTTAAGGGTCATTTTGGCGGAAAATGGTACCTATTATTAAGGGTTTTTATTAAGAAAAGTTGGCGTTTTTTAGTCATTTTAGCGATGAAATAGGCGAAAATATCTAGTGCAAATCGTAAAATTTCAAAATCATGACCCATGTTTAAGGATTTTTTCCCGAAAAACGGGACCCATGATTAAGGATTTTTTGCGAAAAAGTCACCTATTAGAGCGGCACACTCCCGTTTACCTTACTAGGCGAGTACCCCCCCCCCCCCCGGGTTCTCGACCCCAGGCATCGCCATTCAGTCTCCTGGCATCGGGTCTGTGACTTGTCTGTCTTATGAGCTATGATGTCGAGGACTAATTTTAGATTATGTCATGGACGAGTTTGTCGTAATGTGACATTGCAACATCGTAAAGGACCAACTACCCACAGAGTAATGAAGGTCTGTACAAAGCACGCTTGGGAGCGACCCGTGGTGAAGTCTATACGATCGCTCGCGGTAGCGGTGGTTTGGACTGCTGTTTGCTGCAAGACATGAATTTTGTGAAATGAAAAATTTATGTATTGTGCAAAAGGCATAGTTCATTACATTTCTATGAAAAGGTATTTTCAAAAGTTTTAATTTAAGTTTAAATTTGAATTTCAACTTACCGATACACTCGCCTGTCAGTGAAATTTCGGTGGACAACCTTTGGGCGACTTTTACTTGGTTGACGGGGTGCGGGTGCGACTTCTGCCGTGCGCTGTGGATGACCAGCGAGGGTGTCCCGCATTGTAACGGGAGATTGTCCGGCTACGGTTGCCGAGCTATGGGGCTATACAGCATCTTTTGCACTGTATACCCCATAGTTCTACGGGTGGTACAGAGTGTATATGAGTTGTTATGTTAGAAAAATGTTACTAAAACAATATTTTGGTATCATCAATGATCTACCATGGCATTAGACCGAAGGCTCCGGCGGCCGGCCTTAGTATCGAGTCGGTCATTTCTCAGAGGTTTTTAACGGACAATTTGGACGGATATTTTACATTTACCTTTTGTCGACTCCTCTATAGGATAGAGGAGTCAACAAAAAGGTAAATGTAAAATATCCGTCCAAATTGTCAGTTAAACTTTTGAAAAATGACCGAACTCGATACTAAGGCCGGAGCTTTCGGTCTACCATGGCATCTAGGTCTAGTGAAATGAAAGTGATTGTCCAGCGACTTCAGTATTATTGAAATGTGGATGTCAACTGATGTTAGTTGAGGACGGAGGCTTAGAGGCCTACATCACGACACATAGGGCCAGACTGCAGCAAAATAACATTCTCTCATGAATTTGTTTTTAACTAAATCTGAGTACTGCATGCATGATGCCCTCAGATGGGTGTGAAAACCATTTTTTTCCAAAAAATTGGTGTCACTGTAAACAGAAATTGTGTATCAACATTCACAATGCTATGTCAACTTATCAACTATGCTTTCTCGTTTTTTCTGTTCTTGATTTTAGGTGGAGGAGGACCAGTCACTAAATGTGATGCCCGACATTGATAAGAGGGTTCAACAGGCCGTGGGAGTCACCTTGACAGCATTATTTGGCATCACACATGGGGCAAATTCCCTGTAAGTTATTTTAATTTTTAAATCTTATCGTTGAAACAATTACTTTTAGAACATGGAAATGAGAGAACTTATGAAACTTATTTCCGAATCAAAATATGTGTAATAACTTCTTTCTCAGAAATTGTTATGTATGTGATGAGCAAAAGTATTCCTTATAAGTGGTTGTAAGATGTCTAAATGGTTTGTGCAAGGCTTCTTGGGACTAATACGTGATTTTATTAATTTTTGGCAAACAAGATTCATTTACTGTGTCCCGGGGGAGGGGGTGGGGTACTCGAATATATTGGGTATACGGGGATGTGCTGGCCAGAAGGGTGACTTTTTGAAAAAATCCTTAGACAATGGTCTCATTTTTCAAATTTTCACAATTTTTGGCGTGTTTGGCGTGCAAACTTTCACATTCTTCAAATTTTTGGCACGCTTTTCATGCGAACATAGCGCGATTCGTGTGCAAACACATGTTAGTTTCAAGTTTTAAAGAACACCAAAAGTTTTTGAAATCCTTACATGGATACCCATTTACGGCAATGATCTTAAATTCCCCAAATATTCAAATGCTATCCTTTTTCATGTTAAATCTCACACTAAAATCAATAAAAGTACAAAGAGGCCTGTCTAGTATACAACGCATATCATATTCCACTTTGACTGCCCAATGACTTAA
>JZLH01S0139424.1:60060-77209 GCA_001188425.1 Eucidaris tribuloides
GGAGAGAGATACGAAACTGGCAAGTTTTGGTGGAATTATAGGACCGTAACTCTAGATTGAATTTTTTTCCGCGAGAATAAAATCGTACATAGAATCTGTACACTAAATGGCTATTGTTTTTCTTTGCATTCTTCAAATTCGTAGCAACCATGACCCCCAAGATTTCACAGACTTGCCCTTCTCAATAGCTAAGGCATGGGCTGTATTTTCCCTGGTCTGCGGGGATGTGTTGCAAATGAATCCACTCCCTTTAATTCAAAATTTATACGTGACGTCACGTCGCACTGGCAAGTTTCAAAATTGTCCGATCAGCGTTAGCCGAGTCGTTGTGGGTTTAGGCCGTTTACCAATCAGTGTGCTCCGCTGGTCTTGCAATGGGTACAATAACGCGATTCGATTTTGAGCAAAATTTAAAACTCAACTGGAAAGAACAACATTCTGTAACATGTCGTTATTAGTTTTTCTATAAACAACGAAATTCATAGACGTTGATTAATAATAATCAATAATACATTAGATTTGTATTGCGGGCCAAATCCACGTCATAGATGTCTAGGCGCATAGTGTAAGAAATGGTAACATTGTTAGTAGGGAGTCGAAATATGATCCAGTGAACGAATTAGATGGGAACATTGAACAGTGATTTTGACTGCTTTAATGAATCGGAGAGTTGCAACTGTCTGATAACTATTGGTAGAATTATTCCATAGAGTAGGACTCAGCTGAAGCAATAAGCATTGTTCCCTCCAGTTTTTGCAGATTACGGAAAACAAGGGAACTGATCTAACTTTCACACATCATTTGTAAGTACTTAAACTACCGTTTGGTATGGGATATGAAGGGAAATAATGGAGCTTGCAAATCCCTGACACAATCTTTAACCCAAGAATTTTCAAAGCTGTTTAAGCTTACACCAGTTTCAGCCTGAAATCACTTCTGGTACTGTTATTAATATTTAAATTATGTCCACACTTTGACATGGAAAGTCCTTACAGCATTTTTCTTTCTATTTTTTTTTTTTTTTGGGGGGGGGGGGTAGATCAGACAATGAGCTAGCTGATCTGGCAAAAATAGGGCACCATGGATCATAATCTACAGGCACAGACTTTTTTTTTGGCAACTACATTTCCACAGCACTTGAACGCAAAGCTATTCTTGTTGGCTCTGCCAACAAGATTGGCTTCGGGTCAAGGCAGCTGTGGGAAGTTTTAGTCCAAAAGTGATCGGCCGTGTGCTGCAGACTAACCAGTAGCTTGTGCAACTAGAACACTATAATACATGACCTAGTGGAATACTAGCCTAGCAACAGAGTGTGTCAGAGCCTGATTTGCAAAGCAGACGACGACAAGGATTGTGCATTGCAAACTAGATGGATATAGAATATGATCTTGGATATTCACCTGAAAGGTTCCTGGTCTAGGACAGAGTATGGAGATTGTATTCCTTGAAATTATCTAATGACCCTGTTCCTTGAATAGAACACCAAACAGGAAGGTCCTGTTGTTGACCATTATAAAAACTTCACCATAAATACAAACCAAACACTCATAGTGACAAGAGAATTGTGTGAACGCCACGTGTCGTATAGTATTGTTATCTCATTCCTGACAATATTGTAAGTGTTTCTATATCTCATATATATGATACTTACTAAGGTCCCACTGACTGGGAAAACAACATTCTAGGGTTTATGGCCTTATCCTTGTGGTTCTTCCACCCATGGAATCAAATCACTTGCTGGTTCACAGTACATGTTGGCTGACAGCTCTATTCCAAGTTGTGCAAATACAGGTTTTGGAAGAGTTCAAGGTTCGATCTCATACGATCATCTACAGCTTTTGCAACGAAGCCCCTTTTACATATCCGCTTATGAAAAGTACTGAAAGTATGGCCTATTTATTTTTTTCCACCAACTTTTCGGCTCCAATTTGCAACTTGAAGTACATGTAGGTTATAGCGTAATTCGCGAAGCTCAAAATAAAAAACCATCTCCTTGAAACTTTCCTACAGTGACATGTAACTAAGGTAGGAAAGATTAATAAATAGTCACTGTCTAACAATGAGACTAGTTCAGAGAGCTGATACGCTCCCCAACACTCTGACTGTTCAACTAGCAAATCACAGACTGAACCCACAGTTCTTTTGGTTTTCGACTTTAGGAGTTTCCCTTGTTCATAATCACCATCCTTGTTCTGACAGGGTCTGAATGAATTTATGGCAACAATAAAGTTAAATACTTTGTTCTAAACTAGCAGCTCACTACTGTGGTGTTCAAACAGGAAATCTTTTGGTTCAAATACAATCAAGAAAGAACTAGTCTCAAACTTAAACATTTATAAGAAGTAAATAATAATTATTCATTGATGCAATAGCAAAATTGCATGATACTTGCAAAGCGAAAGAAGTGTACACAGACACAGATTCTAGAAGTTTACAAACATTGGTGCATTAGATGATCTGAGCACCCATACAAAGCAGGGGGTTGTACATATAAATGTAGGCAAAACAACGCTTGAATGTAACTCTGGTACACTGTTTGAGCCAGCTATCCCCTGCTTGGTAAAATATCAAATTGATGTGTACCGTCAAGATGAAAATGTTCTAAGAAATTTTATTTAGGGGGAGAAGTTTCCAGATGATTTCTTTTTGAATTTAAGAAATCAAGCTGTTGTTTTATGCAATTTGTTATAATTAACCAATTTGAAAATGAAAATATTCTATACTTTTGATTAAGAGATAATAAAAATTTCCATGTTGGAATTTTTGGGCTACTTTTCTCAGTTTCTCAGTGTTGGCCACATCACCGTACAATACTTCAGAATCTTGTGTGACCTTAAGGCATTTGTATACACACTGTTCAGTTTTAAACAATCTGAGCTACATGATTCACATGCTACCAGTGTCTTGATAAGGTTAAAAATGAAGGCCCTGAAAAATTGTATTCAATAGATCATTAAGTGCATTTAATCAGGTGAAATCATTGACCGACCATTCCAGTTTCCCCCCATAACCTGCTGTGTGCGAATTTCTATCGGCCTTGAATTCTTTCATTTGCCGGATTTTTATCTGTACATATTTACGAGTGACTGCAAAACTGTCTAAAGTTTTATGTTCTAGTGTTTATTTGTCCCATTCCAACACTGTCAGATATGTCAATAGCATAGTTTGAAATTTTAAATGGGCTCCACATTGTAATATTACTGTCTTTAAAATAATAGCTAACATGTGGAGCCTTGAAGTATAAAATTTGTCAAACTTTGCTATCTGAGTTTACATAGTGATGTTTGAATGGACAAGTAAACACCCTAGAATATACAAAAATGGAAATTTATCTGCCTACTGGCAAGAATATGAAATGAATTAAATGATTGTACTCAAGGCGAGTAAAAAATATCCTAGATGCACACATAGTAATCTATGGAGGAAATTGGCAGCGTGAGATCCCTCAACTTTATGATTTCACTTTTTGAACACTAAATAATCATTTTATAAACAATTTTGTTACCGGGCTTTATATTTAGACCTTATCAAAGAACACTTGGAGCAAGAGATTATGTAGTTAACATTTTTTTAACTGTGTAATGTGTAGCTAGTGGCTTTAAATTACAAATGACAGACAACAATAGAGGATATTTTGTTGGCCTGAAAAAATGCTACACAGTCAATACCACACCTTTGCAAATTTGTAAATATGAGGGGGTACATGTGAGGTACACTTGGCCATGACATCACTAATCCAGGCGGACAGCTCTGTTGGAAAATTAATGCATTGTTCAATTTACACATTTCAGTACCAGTCCAGAACCAAACAACCAAAACTTAAAGCCAAGCTGGGCTAGCATTACGCACAGTTAAAATGTGTGAGCATGCTCCCTGTTCAAGTGTCTTTGATAATGGCTAAAAATGAAGCCCTGAAAAAAATTGTATTTCAAAATGATGATTAATTGCTTAAAACAGTGCAAATTTAAAGCTTTCATATGATGATCACGCTGCCATTTCCTCCATAGACTTATAACTATGTGTGCAGTCTTGCTATTTATCATCCACACGGAGTAAAATTGTTATTCATGCATACTTGCCATTGGCAGCATACTCCAAAATTTTGTATTCTAGGGTGTTTATTCGTCCATTTGAACACTACCACGTAGCTCAGATATCAAAGTTTGACAATTTTTTTAGATTGAAAGCTCCACAATATGTTACCTATGCACTTTAATACTGGAGGGTTGGTTAGAGTATGCAGATCCTACTCTAATTCATGATATTGGAGATACTGGATAATTACTAGTGAAGGGTAAGTTCCAATTCACTTAGCAGCGTTGCAATTGGTTATACATACAAGCAAATATGTTGATAATACATGTTACTTACGGGAGTTAGTCAGTTACACTACGCTGTCATTCTGCAAGAAGTAGTTAAGTTCCACCATGAGAGTAGAAAAGTTTGTTATATGCATTCACAATATTTCTCTTCTGACTTTAGAAGGTTATGAATGATTGGAACACTTGGAAATGCACAAGAACCAATGAGTTGAAATATATACCAACTATAGCACTAGCAGGAATGGATCTCCCACCTGGAGAATTTATGTAATTTGTTTACTTAAGGAAAAAGCATAACATAGAGTAATGCTTATTTTCCGGGGACGATCAAAAAAGCCCATAGTGAGGCACACAGCAGTTTCCTTGCTACGAGAGATATTGACATTGTTTATCAAAGAATGACTCAACGTTTTGACTACATGATTTTCACAGAGAAGGATAAATGAGCATGATGGGGGTATCTCAACTTGGGCTGAAAGTTTGAAACTTAACATCTAGAATCAAGTAAAATATGCAAGGATTCTCCTGTGAAAACCTTTGTAGTCAAACTTGACTCATTCTTAGATAAACAATGTCAATTATCACTCCGTAGCACGGAGACCTGCTGTGTGGCTCTCTGTGGGCTTATTTTTATCCGTCCTGGAAAAATTAAGATACTCCTATGTTTATGCTTGATTCTCTTAAGTAAACAAAATTACAGACAAATCCTCAGTTGGAGATCCACTCCTGCTAGTGTATAGTTCTTGAGGCATTTTCAAGTTTCCCAATCATGTCATAACCTGTATAACAAATCAAAGTTTTGAAACATTCAGTACAATTATTAGGCCTGCCTGCCTCTACTTACCAATTAGTGTTGAAAAGAAGTCAAGTGAAAAGTGTTGGTTATGCACATTGATAATGGAGTGCTGAATGCAGTCTCACACATTGATCTAGTGCGGTAAATAGGGTTTTCTATTGTTTTAACAATCCACTAGCCTTGAATCCAGGATGTTCAAAGAATTAAGTTATTTGCTCCTATATTGGTGTGGATAAATTATTGAGTGTAACTGTAAGGTATATGTGTGTTGTTGTGGGTGTGTGTGTGTGTGTTGTGGTGTGGTGTGTGTGTGTGTGTGTGTGTGTGTGTGTGTGTGTTTTGTGGAGCATTATCCATCGCATGAATGTGTGTAAGCGTGGTTGGGAGTGTTTTCTGTGCATGTGTGTGTATGTGTGTTTGAGGCACAAATTTTGCATATGTCTGTTCGTTCTGCTGTGTTCATGGGGGGGGGGGCATGGTGTGTCCTGGTCAGTGTAACAGTATACCATGGGTGTTATCGAATTGATCAATATCACGTTTTCCTATGTTTGGCTGGGTTTTTTTTTTTAAAAGCACCATTTTTTTCTTCTCCACTCTCCCAGATTAAATGTTACACTACATGTATGTTACCATCATTTGCTATTATGGTATTATCAGTTAATTAGTAAAGACTATTTTTGCAATGACTTCAATGTCATGTGGCATAAATTACCCGTTAAAAACTAACTGACTAATCTGCAGCACAGATTATGCAAGGAAGACGGCACTTTGTAGTACAAAACAAGCAATAAGTTGTGGCAAGTTTCAGTGGTACATAGCTCAGAATATACTATTAGTCTCTTTGTAGGGTGACCCTTTGTATTTCTATAACCTATTCCTTTCTTTTTCCGATTTATTCTTTTCCTCTTTTTTTTTGGAGGGTGTAACTTCAACATCAGATAATTACCATTATGGCAATGACAACACATGCAGTACACTACTTATTGGCAATGACGTACAATCACAAAGACAATATTGGGTTTAAGACAGGCTCAATGATCACCAGGTCAGTAAATTCCCTAAATCCACAGAAATTGACCTACCATATGGCTAATGATCCACATGACGTCCATCCCACATGGTAAAAAAAAAACTGTTATGTATAAGTATACAAAGTGTCATATACACAGCAGTGTCAAGTACTCAGACTCCAGTCTAGAGTAAATTATGGTCAAGTACAGTACATCAAATGAAATCCACTTACATATGAAATTATCTTTATACTGTATGAACACTATATTTTTCGCAGAACACTGAAACTTTTCGCGAATGAGGACCAACGTAATTCGCGCTGCATCGAAACTTTCGCGAATCACCGACCTTGAAAAATATAAAAGTAGCAAAATTGCTAAGGAAGAGGCTTTGGGTTTCATTTAAGAAATTATGGCAACAATTTACAGAGAATATTTGTTTTTATGCCTCTTGAAACACCGTTTCATCAAATGTAGCATTGCAAGTCGCTAAGTGACAGTGCACTAATACTTGTGTATCTTTGCTAATTTTGACGACTTGTTTAGTACACGGTCTCGTATTGCATTCAAGAAAGTCTGTGTATGTATAAAACTTTTTCGGCGTGCATTTTACTTTCGCGAATCTAGACTCCTCGGAAATTTTGCGAAAGTTAAATGCTCGCAAAAATTTCTGTTTTACAGTACTTTGAAGGCACAGCATAAAGGTCATGATGGAATAGGTCAGTCAAAGCGATGGATGTAATGGTTGGATACATGATAGATACATGCCAAACAATGTGGCAAATAATCATTGAATTAGTTTGCCAAACAAAAAAATTCAAACAGGGTAGATCTTTTTTCAGACAGATATGTATGTTGCCAATGCAAATCTGCAGAGACATCAAGGTCACTGAATTAAAGGCACTGTATAACTGTTTCCAGTTTAAAAAATCTGACTGCATGATTCCATGCTACATTGTCTTCTGAATGGTCTAAAAATGAAGCCCTGAAAATTGCAGTTTAAAAACGATCAGTAATGCTTTAAAATAATAAAAATCATGAGAACCATTCAGCTTCCCATAGGGCAACCAGTACATATCTGTCTGAAAAAAAGTCTACCCTGGTTTGGAATTTTTTTTTTGGCAAACTAATTCCAATGATTATTGCCACATTGTTTGGCCATGTATCTATACATGTAGTACCAACCATACAGTACCATCGCTTTGACTGCACCTATTCCAGCATGACATTGTATGCTGTGCCTTCAAAGTACTGTAAAACCAGAAATTTTTGCGAGCATTTAACTTTCGCAAATTTCGCGAGGAGTCTAGATTCGCGAAAGTAAAATGCACGCGAAAGTTTATACATACACAACTTTCTTGAATGCCAGTACGAGACCGTGTACTAAACAAGTCGCAAAATTTAGCAAAGATACACAAGTATTAGTGCACTGTCACTTACGACGGTTGCAATGCTACATTTTGATGAAACGGTGTTTCAGAGGCATAAAAACAAATATTCTCTGTAAATTGTTGCGATAATTTATTAAATGAAACACCCAAACGCCTCTTCCTAGCAATTTTGCTACTTTTATATTTTTCAAGGTCGGTGATTCGCGAAAGTTTCGATGCAGCGCGAATTACGTTGGTCCTCATTCGCGAAAAGTTTCAGTGTTCTGCGAAAAATATAGTGTTCATACAGTATAAAGATAATTTCATATGTAAGTGGATTTCATTTGATGTACTGTACTTGACCATAATTTACTCTAGACTGGAGTCTGAGTACTTGACACTGCTGTGTATATGACACTTTGTATACTTATACATAACAGTTTTTTTTTTACCATGTGGGATGGACGTCATGTGGATCATTAGCCATATGGTAGGTCAATTTCTGTGGATTTAGGGAATTTACTGACCTGGTGATCATTGAGCCTGTCTTAAACCCAATATTGTCTTTGTGATTGTACGTCATTGCCAATAAGTAGTGTACTGCATGTGTTGTCATTGCCATAATGGTAATTATCTGATGTTGAAGTTACACCCTCCAAAAAAAAAGAGGAAAAGAATAAATCGGAAAAAGAAAGGAATAGGTTATAGAAATACAAAGGGTCACCCTACAAAGAGACTAATAGTATATTCTGAGCTATGTACCACTGAAACTTGCCACAACTTATTGCTTGTTTTGTACTACAAAGTGCCGTCTTCCTTGCATAATCTGTGCTGCAGATTAGTCAGTTAGTTTTTAACGGGTAATTTATGCCACATGACATTGAAGTCATTGCAAAAATAGTCTTTACTAATTAACTGATAATACCATAATAGCAAATGATGGTAACATACATGTAGTGTAACATTTAATCTGGGAGAGTGGAGAAGAAAAAAATGGTGCTTTTAAAAAAAAAAACCCAGCCAAACATAGGAAAACGTGATATTGATCAATTCGATAACACCCATGGTATACTGTTACACTGACCAGGACACACCATGCCCCCCCCCCCATGAACACAGCAGAACGAACAGACATATGCAAAATTTGTGCCTCAAACACACATACACACACATGCACAGAAAACACTCCCAACCACGCTTACACACATTCATGCGATGGATAATGCTCCACAAAACACACACACACACACACACACACACACACACACACCACACCACAACACACACACACACACCCACAACAACACACATATACCTTACAGTTACACTCAATAATTTATCCACACCAATATAGGAGCAAATAACTTAATTCTTTGAACATCCTGGATTCAAGGCTAGTGGATTGTTAAAACAATAGAAAACCCTATTTACCGCACTAGATCAATGTGTGAGACTGCATTCAGCACTCCATTATCAATGTGCATAACCAACACTTTTCACTTGACTCTCTTTTCAACACATACTGGTAAGTAGAGGCAGGCAGGCCTAAATAATTGTACTGAATGTTTCAAAACTTTGATTTGTTTGATAAAGGTTAGTGACATGATTGGGAACACTTGAAAATGCCTCAAGAACTATACACTAGCAGGAGTGGATCTCCCAACTGGGAGGATTTGTCTGTAATTTGTTTACTTAAGGAGAATCAAGCATAAACATAGGAGTATCTTAATTTTATCCAGGGACGATAAAAATAAGCCCCACAGAGAGCCACACAGCAGGTTTCCGTGCTACGAGTGATATTGACATTGTTTATCTAAGAATGAGTCAACGTTTGACTACAAGGTTTTCACAGGAGAATCCTTGCATAGTTTACTTGATTCTAGAGTAGTTTCAAACTTCAGCCCAAGTTGAGGACTACCCCCAATCATGTCATTTACCTTCTCCTGTGAAAATCTTGTAGTCAAACGTTGACTCATTCTTAGATAAACAATGTCAATATCTCTCGTAGCACGGAAACCTGCTGTGTGGCTCACTATGGGGCTTATTTTTATCGTCCCCGGAAAAAATAAGATACTCCTATGTTTATGCTTGATTCTCCTTAAGTAAACAAATTACATACAAATTCTCCCAGGTGGGAGATCCATTCCTGCTAGTGTATAGTTGGTATATATTTCAACTCATTTGGTTCTTGTGGCATTTCCAAGTGTTCCCAATCATGTCACTAACCTTTAAAGTCAGAAGAGAAATATTGTGAATTGCATGATACAAACTCTTCTACCTCCATGGTGGAACTTAACTACCTTCTTGCACTGAATGGACAGGGTAGTGTAACTGACTAACTGTAAGTAACATGTATTATCAACATATTTGCTTGTATGTTAAACCAATGCAACCCTGCTAAGTGGAATTGGAACTGACCCTTCACTAGTAAGTATCCAGGTATCCTCCCAATATCATGAATTAGGAGTAGGATCTGCATACTTAACCAACCCTCCCAGTACTTAAAGTGATAGGCTAACATTGTGGAGCTTCAATCTAAAAAATTGTCAAACTTTGATATCTGAGCTACATGGTAGTGTTCAAATGGACGAATAAACACCCTAGAATACAAAAGTTTGGAAAGTTATGCTGCCAATGGCAAGGTATGCATGAATAAACAATTTCTACTCCGGTGGATGATAAAATAGCCAAGATCTGCACACAGTACGTATAAGTCTATGGGAGGAAATGGGCAGGTGAATCCGGTCAATATGAATGCTTGTAAATTTGCACTGTTTTAAAGCACTTAATCATCATTTTGAAATACAATTTTTTTCAGGGCTTCATTTTTAGGCCTTATCAAAGACACTTGAAGCAGGGAGGATGCTCACACATTTTAACTGTGGTAAATGTTAGCCAGTGGCTTTAAGATTTTGTGTGTGGTTCTGGACTGGTACTGAAATGGTAAATTGAACAATGCATAATTTTCCAACAGAGCTGTCAGCTGTGATTAGTGATGTCATTGGCCACATGTACCTACATGTACCCCCTCATATTTACAAATTTGCAAAGGTGGTGGTATGACATGTATGTAGCATTTTTTCAGGCAACAAAATATCCTTCTATTGTGTCCTTGTCATTGTAATTTAAAGCCACTAGCTAACATTTACCACAGTTAAAAAAATGTTAACTACATAATCCTCCATGCTCCAAGTGTCTTTGATAAGGTCTAAATATAAAGCCCGGACAAAATTGTATTATAAAATGATTATTTAGTGCTTCAAAAAAGTGAAAATCGTAAGTTGACGGGATTCACCTGCCCATTTCCTCCCATAGACTTACTATGTGTGCATCTAGGCTATTTTTAACTCGCCCTGAGTACTAATCATTTATTCATTCATATCTTGCCAGTGGCAGCATAAATTTCCAAATTTTTGTATTCTAGGGTGTTTACTTGTCCATTCAAACACTACTATGTAACTCAGATAGCAAAGTTTGACAAATTTTTACTTTCAAGCTCCACATTGTTAGCCTATTATTTTAAAGACACTATATTACAATGTGGAGCCCCATTTAAAAAATTGTCAAACTATGCTATCTGACATATCTGACAGTGTTTGGATGGACAAATAAACACCATAGAACATAAAACTTTAGACAGTTTTGCAGTCACTCGTAAAATATGTACAGATAAAAATCGGCAAATGAATAGAATATCAGCCGATAGAAAATTCTGCCACACAGCAGTCTATGGGGGGAAACTGGAATGGTCGGTCAATGATTTTCACTGATTAAATGCACTTAATGATCGTATTGAAATACAATTTTTTCAGGGCTTCATTTTTAGACCTTATCAAAGACACTGGTAGCATGTGGAATCATGTAGCTCAGATTTTTAAAACTGAAACAGTGTTATACAATGCCTTTAAGGTCACACAAGATTCTGAAGTATTGTACGGTGTGTGCCTAACACTGAGGAAACTGGAAAGTAGCCCAAAATTCCAACATGAAATTTTTATTATCTCTTAATCAAAATATAGAATATTTTCATTTTCAAATCTGGCTTCAAATATTAACAATTGGCATAAAACAGTTTGATTTCTTAAATTCAAAAGAAATATCTGGAAACTTTTCCCCCTAATATAAAATTTTCTTAGAACATTTCATCTTGCAGGTTACACATCAATTTGAATATTTTACCAAGCAGGGATAGTGCTCAAACAGTTGTACCAGAGTTACATTCAAAGCTTGTTTTGCCCTACATGTATATGTAACCCCTTGTTTGTATGGGTGCTCAGAGTCATCTGATAATGCACCAATGTTTTGTAAACTTCTAGAAATCTGTGTCTGTGTATCACTTCTTTCGTTTTGCAATAGTCATGTACATTTTGCTATTGCATCAATGAATAAACTTCATTGTTTCTTTTATAAATGTTTAGTTTGAGACTAGTTCTTCTTGATTGTATTTGAAACCAAAGATTTTCCCTGGTTGAACCACCACCCAGTAGTGAGCTGTAAGTTTAGACAAAGTATACTATGTTGCCATAAATTCATTCAGACCTGTCAAACCAAGGATGGTATTATGAACAAGGGAAACTCCTAAAGTGAAACCAAAACTGTTCAGTCTGTGATTTGCTAAGTTTGAAAACAGTCAGAGTGTTGCGGGAGGTATCAGCTCTCTGAACTTTAGTCTCATTGTTAGACAGTGACTGATTTAATTATTTTCCTACCTTAGTTACATGTATGTAGGAAAGTTTCAAGGAATGGTCTTTTTATTTTGGCTATCGCTAATTCGCTATAACCTACATGTACTTCAAGTGCAAATTGGAGGTAAAAAGTTGGGGAAAAAAATAAATAGGCCTACTTTCAGTACTTTTCATAAGCGGTATGTAAAAGGGGCTTCAGTGTGCAAAAGCTGTGATATCTGTATGAGACTCGAACTTGAACTCTTCCAAAACCTGTATTTGCACAACTTGAATAGAGGCTGTCAGCTCATACATGTAACTGTGAACCAGAGTGATTTGATTCGATGTGGTGGAAAGCGGAACCAGCAAGGATAGCCCATAAACCCGTAGAACTAGTTGTTTTCCAGTCAGTGGGAACCTTAGTAAGTATCATAGATATGAGTATAGAAACACTACAATATGTCAGGAATGAGAGTAGACAAGTCACTATACGACACTGGGTTCACACCATTCTCTTTCGATATGATGTGTTTGGTTCTGTATTTATGGTGAAGTTTTTTATAATGTCAACACAGGACCTCCTGTTTTGTGTTCTATTCAAGGAACAGGGTCATTAGGATATTCAAGGATACAATCTCCATAACTTGGTCCTAGACCAGGAACCTTTCACGTGAATATCCAAGATCATATTCTATATGCCATCTAGTTTGCAAGCACAATCCCTTGTCTGTCGTGCTTTGCAAATCAGGCTCTGAACAATCTGTGCTGTAGGCTAGTACTTCCATAGGTCATGTATTATAGCTGTTCTAGTTGCACAAGCTCTGGTTAGTCTGCAGGCACAGGCCGACTTCATTTTGGCACTAAAATTCCACAGTGCCTTGACCCAAGCCTAATCTTGTTGGCCAGAGCCAACAAGAATAGCTTTGGTTCAAGGTGCTGTGGAAATTTAGTTCCAAAAAAAAAGTCTGTGCCTGTAGATATGCCATCCATGGTGCCCTATTTGTTGGCACAATCAGCTAGCTCATTGTCTGATCTACCCCCCCCCCCAAAAAAAAAAAAATAGAAAAGAAACATGCTGTAGACTTTCATGGTCAAGTGTGGACATAATTTAACTATTTAATAAAGTACCAGAAGTGATTTCAGGCTGAAACTGTGTGTAAGCTTAACAGCCTTTGAAATTCTTGGGTTAAAGATTGTGTCAGGGATTTGCAAGTCCATTATTTCCCTTCATTATCAATACCAAACGGTAGTTTAGTACTTACAAATGGTGTGTTGAAAGTTTGAGATCTGGTTCCCTTGTTGTTCCGTAATCTGCAAAAACCTGGAGGGAACAAGCTTTTGCTCATGCTGGTCCTACTCTATGGAATAATCTACCAATAGTTATCAGAAGTTGCAACTCTCCGGATTCATTTAAAAGCAGTCTAAAAACTCACCTGTTCAATGTTTCCCATTAATTCTTCACTGGATCATATTTCTACTCCCTACTATCAATGTTACCTTTTCTTACACATGCGCCTAGAGCACTCTACTGAGTGGATTTGGCGCAATACAAATTATATGTATTATTATTATTATTATATACGTCATGAATTTGTTGTTTTATGAGAAAAACTAATAACGACATGTTACCAGAATGTTGTTCTTTCCGTGAGTTTAAATTTTGCTCAAATTGCGAATCGCGGTTATGTGTACCATTGCAAGACCAGCGGAGCACACTGATTGGTTAAACGGCTAAACTCCACACGACCTTCGGCTAACGGCTGATCGGACAATTTTGGAACTGCCCGTGCACGTTGACGTCACTGTAAATTTTGAAGTTTAAAGGGAGTGGATCTCATTTGCAAACATCCCCGCAGACCAGGGAAAAATAGCCCATGCCCTTAGGCTATTGATGAAGGGCAAGTCTGTGAAATCTGGGGGTCAGTGGTTGCCTAGAATTTGAAGAATGCAAAAGAAAAACAATAGCCATTTAGTGTACGTTCTATGGTAGGATTTTTTTTTCTCGCGAGAAAAAAATTCAAATCTGAGTCTAACGGTCACTATAATTCCACCAAAACTGAGTTTCTAGCTCCTATATTTTGCTAAAGGTTCCCAGCTGGCATTTTCTTCTAAATGCCACTGTATTTACACAATGTTAATTTTTAGGCATGCAAAAGAGATCCCCTGCCTTTAATTGTCAAGATTTTCACCAAAGCTAACTATTCTACCCGAAGGTTCTATGACAGGTGTTTATCTTTACATTGTGAATGATTTGAGCTGATTCCATTCATTTTACTGTTTTCTGACGTGCAAATCCCTTACTCTGTCTGTAAGTTTCTGTGTTCTTTGTGAAAAACAAATTCAGTTGTAATAGTACCTGTAAGTTTCACATTTTATATTAAGTACCAGAAGTGGTTTCAGTCTGAAACGGTGTGTAAGCTTAACAGCCTTTGAAATTCTTGCATTAAGTTTCTAGATGTTCTTTGTGAAAAACATATTCAGTTGTAATAGTACCTGTAAGTTTCACATTTCATATTAAAGGTATTAGCTAACATTTACCACAGTTAAAAAAATCTGAGCCGCATGATTCCCCATGCTACCAGTGTCTTTGATGAGGTCTAAAAATGAAGCCCTGAAAAAATTGTATTTCAAAATGATTATTTAGTGCTTTAAAAAAGTGAAAATCGTAAGTTGACCAGATTCACTTGCCCATTTCCTCCCATAGACTTACTGTGTGTACACCCAGCCCCAGGTTAATAAAACTCGCCCCGAGTTTTATTGTTTATTCATGTATAACTTGCCATTGGCAGTGTAACTTTCCAAACTTTTGTATTCTAGGGTATTTATTTGTTCATTTGAACACTACTATGTAGCTCAGATATCAAAGTTTGACAATTTTTTAAATTGAAGCTCCACAATGTTAGCCTATCACTTTAAGTACCAGAAGTGGTTTCAGTCTGAAATGGTGTGTAACCTTAACAACCTTTGAAATTCTTGCATTAAGTGTCTATGCTCTTTGTGAAAAACAGCTACATTCAGTTATAATAGTACCTGTAAATTTCTCATTTCATATTCATATTCAAATTCATTCAAAAATTTGTACCAAAAGATATATTGTGAAACATAAACGTGTATCAGCAACACATCATAAAAAGCAAGAGGCTTAATAAAACAAAATGCACCATAAAAACTAAGTAAATATAGAAAATATTATCAGATACATAAAACTGCCATGACTAATGACTTCATTTCTTACACAAAGACAGAAATGTAATGAAAATGAAAATAAACAAATGCAAAACAAAACATTAATCTATTTACAAGTACACAAGTTGGATGTAATAATAAACAAAATATTACACTAGAGCTGTATCATTCTGGTTATTTCCAAAACCGGTTAACCTTTCATGAAAACCAGTCGGTTTTGGTTAAGCTAAAAACAATATTTGAACCTCCTTCACTGAAAATCAGTTGATATTCTTATTCCATGAAATAACCATGCCAACATGCCATACCTGCCAACCAGTAAGATTTTATCAGATTTAGTCAGATTTTTCATCATCCAAATCCACAGAATAAGATTTTCTGATACAAAAATAAGATTTTTTGAAGAATATGCAGTGTACTTATACTATGAAATTGTGACATACATGCAGCAAGATTTTTACCTTTGATTTGCATTCAGAATAAGATTTTTTATCTGTATCAGTAAGATTTTTCATGTTTGGAGGTTGGCAGGTATGAGTCATGCTAGCATTCAAGGTAAAATGATATTTTTGCTTCACAACCATTGCTTACTCAGTAGTTAAATTTTTGGGTATCAATGGAATTACTTAAATTTTGTCATCATCAACATCTTCTTCCAAATACATAGATAAAAGTGACCATGTTTCTGCAACAAAATGACATAAAATGGTTAACTACTGCAACAAAATGACATACATGTAAAATGGTTAACTGAAACCTACAAATTCAAACCGTTTTTGGATTTTCACTGTCGGTTTCAGTCAGTTAAAGGTATTGGCTAACATTTACCACAGTTAAAAAAATCTGAGCTACATGATTCCCAATGCTACCATTGTCTTTGATAAGGTCTGAAAATGACGCCCTGAAAAAAAATTGTATTTCAAAATGGTCATTTAGTGCTTTAAAAAGTGAGAATCGTAAGTTGATCGGATTCACCTGCCCATTTTCTCCCATAGACTTACTGTGTGTACACCTAGGCTATTTAAACTTGCCCCGAGTTTTAATTGTTTATTCATGCATAACTTGCCATTGGCAGTGTAACTTTCCAAACCTTTTTATTCTAGGGTGTTTAATTGTCCATATGAACACCGCAATGTAGTTCAGATATCAACATTTGACAATTTTGTTAATTGAAGCTCCACAGTGTTCGCCTATCACTTTAACCTTTTTGACACAGCACTAGTCTGTATGATTTCAAAAGTTGATTGCAATTAAAAAAAATGTAAGGTGACATTTCCCTTTACTGATGTTTCTGTATGTATGAAGTTAGATGTGAAAAGAAGCATAGAAAAATTAAAATGAAAGTTCTTCAAACCTCTCAGATATCAGATATATAATAAGTGGGATAGATTGATGTTTTTATCTGTTCCAGAAAACCGGAAATTACATGTACTGCACTGATATTCATGCTGTAGCATTATTCATGTTAGAACAATAAATATAGTGGTATTGTGTAACTTTCCCTTTGCAGAGTATGGTTGTATAGGAAAGTGGAGGTAATGACTACTAATTGTGATAGTTCTACACGTAAGCGGTCACATTATTGTGCTGTCTCAGAAATAAATTGATCATCTATCCCCTTAATGTTGTCGCTGGTTAGGTGTAGAGAGGAAGTAAGTTCTAATCAAACTGTAGTTTGTAATCTAGGCAAATAGTTTTTATCTAGGTAAGTTAGTTCCTTTTCATTTTAGCTACACAGAAGATTCCCCAGCTCATTTCCTTCTTTTCTAACTGGTTTATACTAGTCCTATGAGTACATGTA
>JZLH01S0139433.1:274-12696 GCA_001188425.1 Eucidaris tribuloides
TAACAACGTAATTGTAATAAATGTATTAAGGCACTTACGTAGAAAAGAAAACTAAAATAAAGCGTAAACGTAACATAACACAATCACTTTACCGATGATTATTGGCAAGCCCCAGGAAAGATGCAGTCCTATAGTCAATTAAATTGCTCGTAACCATTTTTTTATCGGTTATAACATTCTTTTGCCCAACAAAATGTATTATCAGATATCCCTATGCAAACGTGCACTTTGGTAATAATCCTCGTCTTACACTAATTTATGCGTATTCTTAACAATTGTCCATATAATGGTATAGGTGTGGAGTGTAGCGGTTTACCATTTGAAATTAGGTGAAGGAAATTTATGATGGCGCATTTCTTATGTGCATAATTATTTTAAAAAACATTAAGAACACTAGTAGTATAGTACAAATTAGTTTTAACAAACGCACATAAAAATAAAACCACTTTTTTGCTCTACAGAAGAAGAAATTTGAACTAAAGAGAACAAACCGCACTTGGTAGTCCGGAATCATACAGGCCAGAAGACGAATGCCAACACGCTGCATCGTTAATTTCTTCAACATCATACGACAAGAGATGTCATTTGTTTTTGCTAAATGGTTAGAAAATTTCTTCTCCCAACAAAGTGATAATAAGCATGATTGTTTTAAGTAGCCCGTGTTGGATCGTAGAGCACTTTTGTGGGACAATGTCGCTTATTCAAATTCGCCCGAACCTTTTCACAACAGCGTTCCTTGCGAGGCATATTCTTGTGTCAGGCAGGCGTGCGATAGAAAGACAATAGATAGAATAAATCTCAGATAACAAAAGGAGGCATATGTCCTTTGTCGATGAACATGGTGCACGGCCGGCATGAGATGGACTATCGGCGTTTTTCGGATGACCACTGGATAAAGGGCGTTTGTCGCATTTTTTGAGGGAATGCAACATTGCTGCTCAAGAAACAAATGTCCTAGGATCCAAACGAATCCGCCTTTCACTCAAAATCAGATGAACAGGTAGCCATTTTGTTCGGGGAAAAAGAAAATGCTTCTAACTGGGATGATTTACACATCAAAGACCAGTTTGCCTTATGATGTTGAAGAAATTAACGAATGACAGGTGTTGATTCTCTTTTTTGGCCATCAACTGCTATAATGTGACGTTATATACTTTTCGCCTTTAATGTGAGGTCAGCAAGGGAAGGGGGTCATGTATGAAATATATCATGCAACTGGAAGCTGAGGTTGATTCTAATGTTTGATATCATTTTGGGGAGATTCCATCACGAACAGCTCAAGATATAACAAATTATTTTCAGATTGATTCTTTATTTTCGATATTTCTGTTGAAGTGGTCCTTTAAGTTTAAGGGCCTATATCTTTCAAGTGATACCACAATTTGACTATACACAGTACCTAGGGTTGTTCTATAGGGTCTATTCTACCATCCTATCGGGTCAGAATTGAGATGTAGTGTGGGTTGCACGAAACTTTCATTTTCGGGTCCGTGCTCCCGTACTATAAGCTTTCCAAGTACCATTTCTTCTGTTCAATTTGCTTGTTTTAATCTCGAGATAGGTTAAGTTAATTATGAACACGTAAAATCACAACTGTGCCACCTTTACTATCAATGATAGAATCAGACCCTCTGTGGCTCAATTGATTTGGCTCTTTCGTGCTTAACTAAGTATATCTCGAGATTGAAATAAGCAAATTGGACAGAACAAATAGCATTTAAAAGCTAAGACAATGTCCTTAAGTTTGATGTAAGCATCACGTCATAAAATATTTTCTAATTGCCAAAGCAGGAGCGTTTCATTTGCACATTTTTTGAGACACACCGTACAAAGAATACATGTAAAGAACATGGAAACAAGATGTATCCAAATAATGTATAAAATAAGTGGCTTCTTCGTCGCTCGTTCTCTTATCAGTTAAAATCTGCACTTTACGCGTGATATTCTGCGTCCGATACTAAAAGATTTACTTATCTTATCTTTAGATTGTAAATGAGGTGTGCATATACATTTGATGGCTGATCCTACCGACACTGTCTCCGAAACCGATAAAGGAAGCTGTTTTTAATGCAAGTCAAATAATGAACTTCAGGAGAGAACAGAAACAAATAAAAAATCGACATTCTGTTTTCACCGTTATGAAATAGAACAGAGGAAGAGATAAACTCATTTTTAATGAACTTGATGCAGAAATAAATCTACGCTTGATGAAAGTGATGTACGAGATGATTTGATCAATGACCATTTCCTTTGCTGTTTTATTTACAGTTTATTGTAATCCAATACAATGTATGAACTGTTTACTTCATTCTCACTTTAGCAGCTTAGTTCATATTGAATTGAGCTTACAGATTTTGGTTGCTTTAGTTGAAAATAATTAGACTGGGAAACAAGGCCGGCTGACTTGGTAACAAATATGCAGCTTTTACGTACGAATTCTGTGTAGTATGTTAACAAACAAGGAAGAAATCGAGTTGATTGAATACATCCCACACCCGACAAACATCAAACGGACAATAATTATAATTTTACCGGGTGCGTAGGTCCACATGAAGGCTTTGCGTAATTTACAAACACAGAAAAAATGCAGGATTCTAATTTACAATGATTGATACATTTTTTTTTCCAAAGCCGTCGGCAAGGTTCATGCTGGAAATGAAGAAATCAATTAATTATAATTATTAAAATTCACTTCTTTCACTTTCACGAACCACGCTAACAGTAAAACAAAATTTGAGAGTAGAATTTAAGCTTGAAACAAGCAAACAGATAAAAACAACAACGATAAATACAAAGCGAAACACGTTAGCGGCAAGTTTTAACATTTTTGCCAATTTCCATCTTGGTTGACATTGAGGGTAGGAAAGACAGCATTAACAGTCGTCACTTCCCCAATAAACATTTTAACATTACATTCATACTGTAAAATTAGAATTTGACTCGTGTTTGGTATGTTGATGCATATTGTGCGTTTTACATAAAACAGTTCAAAGATTATTGAGTATGTGTAGAATAATGTTATTTTGTTAAAACCCCTAAAAAGAGAGCAACCTGATGGGAGAAGTAGAAAATGCCTCAAGAACCGAGCGAGTGAAAACATATACCAACATTGGTTAGAGTGTATATTCAGGCTAGAAGGAGTTGTCTTGAATTTGTTTACATGAGGAGAAACTGTTTGCTCATAGGAGGGTGGATATCTATCTTAAGTTTAATGGAGAAAAACTATGTGAATTGTCCACTTGTATATGCAACCCTGTGCGCATTCGAATAGTGGATCATTCTTTTAACCCTTTAACTTGCTCGGTCAGTTATCTTTTTATCTTGATGCTAGACTTGACCAATGAAATTCGATGTAATCATCTTTCTATTTACGTGGAAAGAGATTGAAGAAATTTTGGAAACAAATTGAAAACCTTTTGGAAACAATCTTTTCAAATATGTTCATACTATTTTACACAAAATGACGCATTCACAATCATCTTTGCAAAATGAAAACACTTTATGATAGTCAGACACTAAATGTTTTATCAAAATTTCAGTTTGATCAACAGAAACAGCTGAAAAATTTCGAAAGAAATGTACAGGGCGGCTGTAGGGCCTACACCTGTATTATTGTATTATTTTTTTGAAAGTCTATATTCAATTAACCCTTAAGGCATTGTCACAAAACGTCATATATGTTTCTTTTATGACACAAACTTGCAAACATGCATGCGCATGTGTGAAAAGGCAATCCATTAACGATTCCGATTCCGATTAATAACAATGACGAAATGAATCGAAAATACGCAAATATTAACATTGTAAACTACCGATCTCTTTCAACTACAAGTTGGTGATTTCTGAACGTAATTAAATGTCTTAAAATGTTACGCTCTTATAGTACAACAGTTGTGCAATACATCTTTGTTTAGACAAAACCCCTTTTTAATCAATTCGCCATCAAGAAATCCGCAAATTTTATTCTCGCCTCATGGACTGCAGAATAAATAGCGTTTTACGTGCTATATACAGGATGTTTAGGGTGTGACTCTTAGCACAGTTTATTCTTCGCCTGCAATTGCAATGTCGTGACCGATACACCGTCGGATCAGTCGAAACATTTACCGCTGGCACCAAACGCGGAGAACCACCTTATTTTGATGGGATTCAAACTGGATATCTCTCTCACAAGACTTCTTCTCATTGATCATTTTGTTGTTTGGCCGGGCTTCAGCGATCCAATTGGTTTCGCAGACGTGGATTCTACGCCAGGCGATAGTTAAATATTTTCACATCCCTAGCGACGAAGCGCCGTGCGACCAATACAATTCCATCATCGTCACCCTCGTCTCCCTTCGCCTTGCTGATTTCCTTGTCCTGTTGATCCGTCACTCTTAGAAAGAATTGGTCATTTACTTCCTGCCCCACAGTTAACCTTTTTTTGTGGCCAGACGAAATAAAGATAATATTTACGTAAAAAATATAAAACTGGAAACAGTGCCCATGCATAAACCATGTTTTATCACCGGGAAACTAGATTTGCTCTAGTCTTGCTAGCGCGACAACATTAACGACGTACACCCCAAAATATACAATAGGGCGGGCCCCTATCATATTCTAACTTGTTTCTCTAACCGGATTCCCTGGATTTAAAGGCAAGATTTAACAATGTTTCAAGTTTTAAGAATCTGAGCTACACAATCTTCAATGCTACGTGTCTCTTTGATAAGGTCTAAAAATGAATCCCTGAAAAAAATTGTACTTTAAAAAGAACATTTCAAGTTGTGATGTAAAAGAGTGAAAGTCTATAAGTGTTTATCTTTGCCATGTAACCGCACTCCAGTAAATTCTTTTCCCAAATTGAGTACAATTAGGAACTACGATTAGATTGTCAATCATCATACTTCTCCTTTGCATCCCATTTCTTAATGATATCTTTCTTCGAAGATTTCAGAGCAATTGCGAAAATCTTCCAAACTGACAGTGATTTGTACGGGATGTTTAACTCCGAAATGCTTTACTGCACTATCATAAGTCGTGTCATCTCTTCGTTGTGTTTCCTATGTTTATAATGCACAGTTTGTGTTTGCCTAGACATTATCGAACGCTGTGGTTACGTATGTGCATGCGTTTTGTCTGTGCTGTTCTGTGTCTGTGTGTGTATGTGTGTGCATGTGCTGTGTGTGCTTATGGTGTGTTATTGGTAGTGTATTGTGTGCTATGTGTATGGGATAATATATATTATGTATAGGTGGGGTGTGGTGTGTGTGCTGTTGTAGTGGGTGCTGTTGTCGTGTGTGTGTGCTGTGTGTTGTGTGTGCTGTGTGTGTGTGTGTGTGTGTGTGTGGTGGTGTGGTGTGGTCGTGTGTGGTTTGTGTGTGTGAGTGTGTCTGTGTGTTTGTGTCCCTCCACTAAATAATTAATTATTAATGTCAAGTTTATCTTTGTGTATTTTTCCAACCACGATGATAAAAGAACGCGGATGCTAGCTAAAGCATTATGACACGCACACAACCCACACACGACACACTACCACTACACACACACAACCACACACACACAACACAACACACACAAAACACACACAACACCACACCATAACACACACCCTCACACACCCAACACACACACCACCACACACACACAATAACACACATAACAATACATACCACACATAACGCACACGCAAAATGACAACATACTATATACATACATACACAATGTAGGCTTACTTAGTACACACAAAGCAGTGAAGCAATTCAAAGAAGTACAATGTAAAATTGTAAATGGCCACGGTACAAAGAGATGACAATATCATCCTTATTCATCGACAATTGTGTCACGAATAGGCCTAATCTAGAACTATAACTTACTTTGCGCGCTAACAAATTGAACTGCTTTGATCCAGAAAAAAAGCATCACTTTCATTAATTCAGCGTCAAGCAATGTTTAGAGGTTGATTCAGTGTATGGACAAACAACGTGTAACACTGAGGCCGCTATATCAGAGCATTTGATGAGTATGGCAAATCCGCTCATCGTTCGTCAGGCGAACTATTGATTTCCTAAGATGCAAAAGGCCCATAATGTCGGTTCGCACCTACCGTGTCTCGGTTGAATGTTGCCGTAGGTTCTAACGCCAGCCCGCCGACTCGGTGGGTATGGGAGGTATAGGGGTTGATTCCTTTCCCATGAGTTATATTGCTTATCTACCAGAGACGTATTTGGTACGCGCCGCCCCCCCACCTCCCCTCCCCCTCCAAAAAAAAAACAGAACCTAACATAAAGCTTATTGTGCGGATAAATAGGATGTATGATTTAAACAAATATGCTTCAAAAAATTTCCCTTATGTTCTTTCAAATGATATGTTAGGGCCAAACGTTTTATTACTTCAGCATTTCTGAGTACCAGATTGAAAATCTTAATGTCAAACCCATTTGCTCACTTTTGGGGCTCATTAGTCATGAGCGCACATGTGTTGACTCTTTTTTTCTTTCTTTTTTTCTTTTTTTGATGTGTCAGTGTCAAAGCCAAACACGTTGTAGCAATTGCTTTTTCGACATTAAATTGTCACAAGTCCTGGTGCTCTGAGATGCTTGCTTATGCTATCATTGAAAAAAATATGCAAAGTTTATTTTAAACATTTTTTCAATCATACGCACCATTACTTCCGCCATGTAAGCCTTTATTTAGCGTTCTGTTATTATCTGTTATAATTATATAATATATTAATATTTTATTATTATTATTATTATTATTATTGTTATTTATGATTATGATTATATTAAATGATTATTATTATTATTTATTATTATTATTATTATTATTACTATTAATTATTCTTATTTTATTTTATATTATTATTATTATTATATTTTATTATTTATTAATTATTATCTATTATTATTATTATCATTATTAATATTATTTTATTATTGATCTGGGACGCACTGACCATATAACTAGGTCGACTAATGCCTATTGCTACACCCCCCCCTCCCCTCACCCCCACGACATAAATACTCGGCCATGCCACTAGCTCTGCTGGCTGTGTATTGGACATAAGTCTCATTTTTCGTTTCTTCAGTTGCTTTCTTGGCAATATCATTTCAGCGAGAACAACCCGATTTCTGGAGTGGCAAATCCAATTCCGCAGTAGCCGTGACAAAATCGTATATTTTCGCTAAAATGATGTGTCCAGTGATCGCGGCGTTCGTCAAACGGCGATCTCAAATGTACATTGACCGTACCAATGGAGCGATGTTGTTTTCAGTATTTTTGCGGCCCTGTAGAGAGAAATATTTGCGTAAGGTGCGAGCCGTTCTGTAATTGCGGTCGACACTGGTTAAGTGTAGTTTGACGAACGCACGTTGAAAAGGAACAGCAATTATTGTTCAAATGACAACCGTGTGCGTTTCTTTTTTCTATAAGAAGTATTTATACTCAGTTATTACCGCACACGATTTAGATAGTTAAAGAGGTAAGAAGCCTTGTAAGGTTGGATGTGTTGGTGTGTTCTCTGTTTTGCTGTCTGTGTGTTTCTGGTCTCTTATCTGCGTGCTTCGTTGTGTGTGTGGGTTGTGTGTGTGTGGTGTGTGTGTGTGCGCGCTCGCGCGCTGCGTGTTGAATTGTGTGTGTGTGGCGTGTCGTTGTGTGTATGTGTCTGTGTCTGTGTCTGGTGTGTGCGTGTGTGGTGTCTTGTGTGTGCGCGTGTGTGTGTGTTGTCGCGGCGCGCGGGGTGTGTGTGTGTGTGTGTGTGTGTGTGTGTGGTGCGTGTGTGCTGTGTGTGTTGTGTGTGTGTGTGTCTGTCTGGGTGTTCTGTTTTGTTGTTGTCTGTCTTGATCTGTCTGTCTTCTGATGTGTTCTTGTGTGTTGTTGTATCTTGTGGCGGTAGGGAAAAAACATTAGGGGAGATAAAGAGCTACCCCACAGATCATGAGTGTGAGGATGTGCGTGTCAGTGCTGTCTTTGTGACACTCCTTCAACGAATGTTTAAGGAGGGTGTTCTATTTATCACTGAGCTATGTGTCAGGCGTGGGCAAGTTGAAGTAACTACATTTTTACTTGCTTGGTACGTAAGGCAAGGGAGATCATTGTTTCAACCATCCATACGACATTTCAAAACATTGTTCATGCCTTAGTTTTATTTATTAGCAGAACTTGCCTGCTGAATTTGACAGGACCCAAAATTACTATAGTGTTTGAAAAATGCGCAAAAAAAACGTATTGTTAATGCACGTTCTAGGCTTGCTACCCTCCTTATCTTTCAAAGTATTGCAACATACACTAATGCATGTATTTTGAGTTGAGGCGTCTTTCTATAATGACGTCCTACGTTATATATTGAAAACTCATTTGAAAAGTATCGATGGACATGTCTTTTTTCCTTCCTTGCTCCAGGCGGAGAGATTATCAAATGCTAGGTGCACCCACGGCAGAAGGGGCTTGGAACATTAAATTTAACATTTTTTCGCCTCCCTTGATATAGGGGTGGGGGATTAATTCACACTGCCATCGTAATTCGGTTTCATATTTCCCTTAAACGGTTTTCAGTGTCTTGAAAAGACTTACAGCAAACCAAAATGTCATGTGTTCCTCTGAGTCGTTTTCAGAAAGAAACCACGCCGCAAAGATAAAGTGCCTCCTATCTTTCATATAGATAGTTGATAAGGAGGCATAAGGCTAACTATATAAAGATAATGGCCTCTCCAATTTTTATATCAAATGCATTACAGCAATTTTAGAGTTTTCGGCACCCGTGCAGGTCGGAACGTTGGCCTTTACACTAAGCAAGTTCCTCGAAAAAAACCTTGCATTCCTACTGGGCACCGTATTCCAGGGTGGAATTATGAATCGGAGGATTTCTTCGTCCTTAGTCGATTTGTGTGGCGTTTGAGGGTTTTGGCGTGAACACGACTTAAAATTGTATTTTTAATGTACCATCAACGCTTCTGTGATTTTCAAGTCGTTCATTGCTGTAGTCATTTCGGAGCTGGAAGTTGAAACGGACACTGTTCTGCAATGCATTCAGTTTCAAAGTTTCAATTTAACATGATCCTTGAAATCTCTTCAGACATTTAGCATGTCAAAGTACCGGTATGATTCATCGCGCTGATAAATCGTGTCGTCTTAATGCGTCATCCGCAAATGACCCAATAGAAATATGGCGCCCATACATGTGTTCAGCTATATCCTTCATATTTATACATGACACGTTTTTAACATTTCGCGAGGTTACATTTACAAAAAACATAGTCACTACTTTGATTGTCCGCATTCCTTGAGAACACTTAGCTCTCAATCGATTATGTAACCTTAATAACATCCAGATTACAAACTTTTTGAAACGTTGTACTTCTTCCTGCAAGATTCCAGCGTCTATGTATGAGACGTTTGTCTGTGACTGCTATTGCATATGCCCACCGATAAGCCGACCAATGCTATGAATGCTTAACATGCCTTTAATAGTATAAGGCTAACATTGTAGCTTCCAATTAAAAAAAAAATGGCTCAACTTTGTATTTGATGCTTATAGTAGTGTTTGAATGTTGACATAATAAACTCCCTTAGAATCACAAGTCTTGGAAAAATTTATGCTGCACTGGCCAGATATAAATGAATAAACATTAATACTCGGGTCCCGCGCCCGCTAATAAAATAGCCTTAGATTTCACACAGTAAGGTCTACGGGGAGGAATGGCAGTGAATCCAGTCATTCGTTTTCACTTTTTTAAAGCACTAAAAATCATTTTGAAACACATTTTTCGTCTTCATTTTAGACCGTAATCCAAGATATCTGATAGCATTGGGAATCTATGCAGCTCAGATTTTTTTTTTTTTAACTGGGGTTACATGGTAAATGTTAGCCAGTGGCTTATAAGTCCTGTTGTGCATGCTTACAAACGCGATTCTTGTGGGCAAAGGACGATGCGGCAATATCAGCGCTTACGGACATTACATTTCAGGGAATTTTTGCTAACTTCAAAAAGGTCATTAGGATAACACACCATTTTAATTTATGACTCATAAAATGTATCCAGCAGTATGCCTAATTATATTACAGTGAAAGTTTCCATCCATTTCATCTTCGTGTGGTATTACTGGACAAATGTGTGCGTTACGGACATTACATTTTTTGGCACACAGCTTTTTGCATGCCTGTATGCCTTCATTGAAAAGTCTGTGACGTTTAAGCACACATTCAAACCAAATTTTACTAATAAAATTGGAAGGGTAGGGTTTATACATAAAATTCTCCTTCAAGTTAAAATTTAGTAACAATGAATCCTGTTCCCTTAACAGACCATTAATTGTGGCGTTACGGACATTACATTTGAGCGTTACGGACATTACAGCATTTTTGTCCACTTTTCATAACAGCTGGTAGGGGGATCACATGTTGTATTATATTTAGGTTCTTTTGCACGTTTAAGTACTCCATTAGGAGGGAAAATATTTAAAAATGTTGCCATAGGCACTTTCATTGCATATACTTTTATTTGAAGTTTTGCCAATTGAGGGTTTTGGAGGTGGGGTTGGTATACCCCCTACTTTATTAGTTTGTGACTTTTTTTCATAGTAGAATTTTAAAAGGCTAAATTATGTCTGCAATGGATCGGTGATCTGTAAATACCATGTAATATCAGCCTTTTACTTTTGTAATTGATGATCAAATGCGCGTATCATTACAAATGGTGTCATTACGTCAGCGTTACGGGACATTACGATTCTTGTCCACTTCATAAAGTGGTAGGGGTCACATATGATTGTATTAATATTTTAGCGTTTCTCTTCAGTTTTGATAGAATAAGTACTCCATAGAATTTTAAAACTGTTGCATAGCCTTTATGATTATCATTTATTTTTGAAGTGCCAATTTTGCAGGGTATTTGGAGCGTATCCCCCATACCTTTTTAGTTTCGTTGACTTTTTCTATAGATCTAAAAGGCTAATTTATTAGTCTGCCAATGGATCGGTGATTTGTAAAACAAGTAAATTCAGCCTTTTGACTTTTGTAATGATGATCAATGCGGTAATCATTAAAAAAACAGTGTCATTAACAGATAGCGTTACGGACATTACACTTTTTCATTTCATATCAGCAGCGAATTCCACACCCTGACTGAGCATAACCATATGCTAATAGCTGCTTTTATTCTAATTTAAAACAAATGCATGATAGTTCAACAAAAGTCATATGTCTTTTTAAAATAAAGGATGTGCTTTTTCTGTGTTTCAGGACTTACATTTATGACAAGTGTTCAGAAAGGTCTGTTAGAGAATATTATCATATTCTGCTCTCCATATCAGCTTGGAAGACAGAAAGTGGTTCCTGTTTGTCCATTTGTGGAGAGGGTAGCAAATAACTCTTCCTTTTCTTTGCTGTGTGTGTACCAAAGAATTCATGGATCCTGGTTCTCTTCAGAATTTTCATTACTGCATCCTCAGATGCGATCCTTCTTGATCGACAAAGTACTGGCAAATTGTTTTGTCTTTAATCTCGTATATGAAAGGACCCCATTGGAAGCTATAAAGCCAGGAGTTGGTTGTTCCTCTTCCTCATCCTCCTGTTTTCTCCAGCATCACTGAAACGAGTACACTTCTATATCTCAGCTGCAGTTGTTTTCGCAGCATGCAAACGATCAGGGGGGATGCATGGGGACTCTACAAGTAATGACAAGGCTGTAGGAGGATTAGTCAATCCCAAGTGAAATAGATGCATTGTTGTGAAGTATAATGTGCCACATTAATGTTAATATAATGTCCAAGGTTATCATCTTAGTTCAGATATGACATTACAGCTGTTTATATCCAAAGTATTGGACTGTTAATCATGCAGGCTGCACTTGCTGATACAAATTGTAATGTCCGTGAACGCGCTTTGGTTGTGTAATGTCCGTAACGCTTTTTCGGGTTGGATGAAAATTTGGCAAATTCTTGAAAAATTCTGGATATGTTGGTGATATCACATTTTAGCTTTGCGATTTGAATTTAGAACAATTGACCTAACATAGTGTACGTAAAACTTTTATATTCGAAAACGATTTCGGGGACTTACACTTCCAGCGAAGGGAATCAGACAATTGAATACCATTTTTCAGAAAGATTTATTCTCTTGCGGTATCCGCGAGATGATGTTAAATGAGTCCTCAGCCTTTGATTTCGGCATAGAAATAATTTCCTGAAGTCATTATATGACAATTTTTCACATTACAGGAAATAATGACAAACACACTGAATTTTACAATGCATGTCTTTACCATAATCACTGTTATTTCAATAGCTCAAAATATCTTTTTCCGACTTGAGCCGGATTTTTTTTCATTAGTCATGTTGATGTGACCTCCATGAATACTTCCAGGGTAAAGCAAATTTGTCCTTTGATTTTCATTTTTCCCCTTGGTAACATTTTCCGTTTTTTTTTCACGGGAATTGCCTCA
>JZLH01S0139447.1:0-15968 GCA_001188425.1 Eucidaris tribuloides
GAAAAAAAATGAATAGCAAACAATTTTTCATAAACGATATAATAGTTTTCAAGTTACTCTTTTAGATTGCGAGAACCCACAGAAATCGTTCATCACACGGTACGAAAAACGTTTCACAATGAAGAAAAAAAATGAGCAGATGGGGTTTTGGTATTTGAACAGCAACCCAAATTTGCGTTACGGTAAAAGACTACGGTTGTAAGAATATGTGGGATGCGGAGAGGTTAATTAAATATAAGAACGGTTTATGGATGTACAAACTGTAATTGTTTAAGGAGTTGTAGTTCATACAAGGGGGAGAGAGGTATAAATGAAATACCTATGGGCAGAGCAGGAAGGTGGAAGAACCCAGAAATCCATTTAGGATACATTTCGGAATGCTGGTATGCCATGCGCATAACAAATGAGAGGGAGCTTGAGAAACGTCAAAGAAAGACAAGGTGAAAGAATGCGCTTTGAATAAAGATTTGCAGCATAGATCCGAAATAATGTTGTTTACGAGTCGATTAATGTAAATACCGTAAAAGAGTCAACGACTTAGACTGAGGGTGGGACTATCGCATACTACATGTCCAGTGAAATTGAAAATGGAATTGAGATTGTTGGTGAAAAGTAGCTTTTGTAGGAAGCTCATATGAATGAAAAAAAAAGAAAAGAAAACTTATGAAGAAGGCTGGATTTATATTTTAATGGAATACAACAGCAGCAATACAGTTGAGAATAACGATATTTTAGCCATCAAATTAGTCTGGACATGCAGACTGCGAGAGTCCAAACAAATATTTATGATAAAATATATCTATGATATTGAGTGATAACTATCGCAAACTACACGTGCACCAACATGAAGATGTGATTGAAATAGTTCGTATAGGAGCAGGTTAGTGCAGGTCACACATGAAGGGGGTAAAACCGGAAAAGGGAAAATAATTGGATAACAAAACTGGTCACTTCGCGCGTGAACATATGCTATTTCAAATTTTCGGCGTGCTTTGCACGCAAACAAACACCTTTTTCAGATTTTCGGCGCGCTTCGCGTGCAAACATAATTATGCTACTTTCAAATATTCTTTGTGCGCCAAAAAGATTTGGTCAATCCCCCTTAGCAAAAAGCTAGATCCGCCCCTGGTACCAATACGTCTACTACTACTAATACTGATGATAATATAATGATGATGGTGATGATGATGATCATGATGGTGATGATGATGATGATGATGATAATAATGATAATAATAATAATAATGATAATGCGCCAAAATTCACCTTATTGGGTGCTCATTGCACAGATACATAAAATTGCCCAATTAAACGTAGAAAGAAATATGGTGAGAATCATGGTTAAAACATTTTTATGAGGTGGGTTCTCAAAACAGATTTAAATTTAGTTAGGGAGGTAGTTACTATTTTTCTTCTGAGGATTTGTTTAAAAAATGTGGTCCCCCAGAATTGGAAAAAAAAACAATAAAAAAAGATTGGACCCCACGATCTCTTGTCAACAGATTTAGTGAAAAAGAAATATGTTGCTGGAACGATCGAAGAGGCCGGTTAGGTTGATTCAATAATTCAGTTTAATATGCTGGAAAACTAATCGGCTACAACGGTACGTAAATAAACAAAAATAAAAATAAAAATAAAAATTAAAGACAATCCTTTAACCTGGTATTTCACCGAGGGGCGAATACTTATACGAACGTTGCGATTTTTTTATTTTGATTCGCCAACTTTTATTGACGAATATTGGCGAAAATCGGGGTTCACTCTGTCATTAGCGACGTTCAGCAACCTTTATTGATGCTTAGCGATCAATAGCAACATTCGCAAGATGTTTGCAAGAATGTTTGTGAAAGGCAGTTGACGACGAGGGATTAGTGGCCAAGGAGGCGGAGGGACAGGGGGCAGACTGCTACCCCCCCCCCCAAAAAAAAAAAAAAAACATCAGCGGGGAAAATCCACCAAACGCGGGGAAAATTGAAGGAAAGGACGCACATTTTCGACTTATTGACCGAACAATTTTGGCTCTGGCCCTTGATAACAGGCACCTCTTCCGCCGCTGCCAGGGATATCTCGCTGACCGGCGAAAACTTGCGAACAGAGTGAATTTGGGGTTTCGTAATAAAGTTTATAGTTGTAATAAAGTTTGCAACGATTTTATTTTTTGTCGGAAACAGTTTTTCTTGTGCCAAAGAAATCTTAAACTTAAACATGTTCATTTTAACAATTGAATGTTGGCAGGGGGACAGTGGAAGTCCTCTGGTGTGCGAGGATCCCACCACTCGGGCATGGTACTTGGTTGGACTCGTATCGGCAGGTGTAAAATGTGGCGATATTAGCTACTTCACCAACGTGTCGGCCATGGAGAGTTTTTATAAACTCATGTACAACGAATCAGCGCTCCCACCTGGTATGATATGAGAATGACAGTATTATTCTTTCCACTTTGTTACAGTCATTAATATCCTTAGTTTAAAAGGTCAAAGTGTTAAAGCAATGTTAACCCAAGACCGGGGACACAGTAAACACGCATTATGCGTCTTATAATTCTTTTATTTTTTCCTTGAATCGTGATACTTTGTTATATATCGAGACGTTTTTCAATCAATAATTTGTAAATTTGAAGAGAAAATGTAAAATTGATAGGCAGATGAAGCGGGTTTCCTTTTTAGCTCACCTAAGCCGAAGGCTCAAGTGAGCTATTGCGATCGTTCGTCGTTCGTTGTGGGTCGTGCGGGGTAAACTTTTACACATTTTCATCTTCTTTTTTAAAACGCATGATTGGATTTAGCCCAAACTTAGCAGGAATGATCCTTAGAAGGTGGGGATTCAAGAATCTCCAAATGGTACACCTGGCCCTCCTTGGGGCCCAGGGGCAGGGCCCTATAGGGCCAAAAGTAGGTACCTTTCAAACATCTTCTTCTCCAGATCCAGAAATAGTTTAGCTGTAGGTACCATGAATTATTTGTTCCTTATTGAAAATATCCAGGGTGGCCCGTTTGGCCCCTGAGGGGGGGCGGGTGGGAGGGGGCAACAAGGTTGGGGGAGGCCGTAGATGAGATAATTCACATTTACAGCACATCAATGAATTTAGACCACACTTGCTGGGAATGATCCTTAGGGGGAGGGGATAAAGGGTCCCTGAAGTGGTACACTTGTTCCCCCCCCCCAGGGCCCAGGGGGCAGGGCCCGTAAGGACCAAAACTACGTAATTTTCTAACCACACGCCCATTTTTAACCATACTTGGTTGGTAGATTCCTTTATAGGGACCTCAATGTTATTTATGTGTCAAAGTTCACATACATAGGTCAAAGGTCAAATGATAAAATATACCTGCAATTTTCTACTGGGGTTGGTATCGGCCCATTTGTAACTAACTTGTACATGCCCTACATGTACATAGGGACCTGAATGTTAAGTTGGGGTCAAATGTCATTAAGTAGGTCAAAGGTCGAATAAGCCTGGGTCAAATGTTAACATACTAGGGCGAGACATTTTATGGCTATCAGCTTGTTTTTACAAAAATGGATGTTAGCATTTAACGTAACTTGGGGAAAATAAGCTATACGGCAAGGGGATGCAAAGGTTTTTTTTTTTCAACTGGTTCATGTGGCTCCGTTGCATGCCTAGATATCAGGTTTGAAGAGCCAAAAGATTGTTATTGATTTTTTTTTTCTATGGGCACCACAGAGAGTTTGGGAGACCTCAGGTGAGCGTCGTGCCCCTGGGGATCTTGTTAATTTACGTTGTTTTATTTCAGCTGAAAATTGAAATTTTAAAGGTCCATTACCAAAGCACGCCTCAAGCAAATAGCATAATGTTCTCCAATCGAAAAGACCTACGCCAAAAATTTTCATTTTCTTTTTATTTATGCAATTTTAATATTAACAGGATGAACAAGGAAAATGTTGAAAGTATTATAAACAATCGTTATAAAACGTACCAGCCATATCTTTGCAATGGGGGAATGTTAATGTCCATTCTATATTCACAGAAAAAAAATAGTTTCACTGTTATAAAATTAATCACGCAACAAATATGATTGGCTTGTATATATATTGCTAAAGCTACTGTCACACTGCGCCGTCTAACATTCCATCTAAAAAACGATCACGTTCGTTTCTTGGACTTTTTAATTCATTTTTCAGCTGGTTTACATATGAATCTAGACGTTGGCAAACGGCGTTTTCCCGTTCTGCGCTGTGTAACGATTACATCTGAAAAACGAACGCGTGCGTTTATTGCACATTTGGAATTTTGAATTCGTTTTTCAGCTGTTTTAAAGACGTATCTGGACGTTGACAGACGGCGCTATCCGTTTAAAACTTTGGACATGTTTAAAGTTTGAAACGGCCAGCATCAGATCGCGATTGGCGGTTCTCATTTTGCTGTTTTCATCGTAACTCGGACGGAATTTTCCCCAGAATAGACTTTATTGCTGTTTGGCAGGCGGACAGCTTGTCCGCCTCCAGCCATGAAGCGCATAATACATCTATGGAATGGTGGAACCGGCGAGAAACAGCTGAAACATTCTCTTAAAGCTACAGTCACACTGTGCCGTCTAACGATTCCGTCTGAAAAAAATCGTTAAACGGCACAGTGTGACAGTAGCTATATGGGTAAACTTCAGCCGTTTTTTAGCTGCTTCGTTGGTTAATCAGCCTCACGCTGACGTTATTCATACGTTCGATGTTCTGTAAGCTGGGCTGAATGAAGACGTTACTTATACTTAGCAGACATTTCTCAGACATATATAGACGTTTCCATGCTTTCCTATAGGCCTACACCGTTCATGGCCATTTGCCACCGTCTGACACCGTGTGAGGTAAATATTTTAGACGGAGGTAGACGGAATCGTTAAAGGCTGTGTCACACTGCGCCGTCTAACGATTCCGTCTGCCCCCGTCTAAAATATTTACCTCAGACGGTGTCAGACGGTAGCAAATGGAATACAATAGAATGGAACAGAACGGAAAAGCACCGTCTGTCAACGTCTAGATACGTTTGTAATCCAATTGAAAAATGAATTAAAAAGTCCAATAACGTTTAATAAACGTTCGCGTTCGTTTTTCAAACGGAATCGTTAGACGGCGAAGTGTGACCTAGGCTTACGGCAGTGTGTAACAGGGCTTTAATTTTGTGTGGTCTTATTCTTTCTAAACAGCTGAGTTTAATTGTAACGACGGTAATGCAACCATTCTAAGAGAGAACGTATGTGACGGCAACCCAAACTGTGCAGACATGTCCGACGAAACAGAATGTGGTAAGATCAGTAGTTTTAGTTAGTAACCGCAGAGGCGGCGCCACGGGGGGGGGGGGTAGAATTCGCCTCCTGTATTGATTTGGCTAGTGTTACGATCAATTCACAACCGAAAAGATGAAACAAAATGACACCAATATTTGATTTATGTATTATTATATGGGATATTTCCCCACACAATAATGAAATAGAGGTTCGTGTATCGTCCTTGTTGTATTGTTAAACTTTAGAAGATCGTTTCCGATAAATCTGGAGTCCAGTTATTGAACCAATGATGCCCTATGGCATAGAACCTACATGAATTATAGTTCATTTTTCTGATAGAATGTGGGCATTTAGTACAAGTTAGAAACGGTTATGAAAGGATTTTAGAATTTAGGAAGTACATTTATCACTACTATTGACGTATATGAAACCCTGATTAGTATTTTGATCAAGAAACACCCCGATAAAAATATTTCATTTTTTTCTTTAATTTCTTTGGTAATTTCAGAATGTACCGACCTACAGTTCAGATGCGACAACAACATGTGTCTGCTGTATACTAAACGATGTAATGGAAAGGATGACTGTGGGGACGGAAGTGACGAAATAAATTGTTGTAAGTTGAGCAGAATCGTGAAGTTCATAATCGACCATGAATGCAAATAGCATCCTCTTCTACAAAAGCTTAAGGTACACAGCTTTTGCATGGCTACTAAGAACACAAGAACGAATACCGCGCGCGCGATGCTGCTGTACCGAATTGAAGAGGCCGGATGCCATATTAATCCAGGCAAAATAATTATGTATTTTCTCGGATTCCCCATACACACACAGCATAGATCGGTCTACGATGACCTTACGCGGAGCCCCTAAATTCATCGTATCTTCCATTTCGTGCGATCTCCCTACGGTGACAAGTTTTTACTGTTTTTTTTTTATTTAGCCACGATTTCATGGGCTCCCCACGGGAATCGTAGCCTCTACGATTTTGTTTAGTGTGAAGTTTGACATTTTGTTTAAAATCGTAAGCCCGTAGCCCGTAGACTAATCGTAGATGGCATAGTACGATCGACGCATCGCACCGAGGCTGTGCGCTCATTGTACAGTCATCGTACGATATCGGCGGCTACGTTACATTTGACTGCGGACGCCGTACGATAACTTTATCTACGATTTATCGTACGATTTCATCGTAGATGGCTGCGGACTACGGCGTATGTGTTCACATTATCTACGAGCATCGTGCGATTTCTTGTACGGGTCTTTGAGTTCGGACCGGTGCAGAGGCTGTACGAAGATCGTACAGCTATCGTACATAGATCGCGCGATAGCCCTGTAGTCTCCTCCGCCTCTTCACAGATCGTATATCGTACAGAGATTGTACGATATCGTACAGAAATCGTACGATATCGTGCTGGGGCTGTACAGAGATTGTGTATAGCCATTGTGTAATTTTGAGTTTTCAAGTACACACTGTAATAGGCGATATCGTATAATGACCGCACGATCATCAGCGTACAGCCTCGATGCGAGGTCTTGCGTCGATCGCACGACTGCATCTACAATAAGTCTACGGGCTACGAACTTACGATTTAAAAAAAAATCAAACTTCACGCTAAACAAAATCGTAGAGGCTACGATGCCTTTAGTGAGGCTGTGAAATCGTACGAAAATCGTGCAGTCATAGCTTGTCACCGCTCGGAGATCATACGATATGAAATACAAGGTGAGTTTACGGGCTCCTTGTACAGCTATTGCAGGTTTCCCTGAAACTGATCGTACGATATCTGTGAAGACGCTGAGGAGACTGCAGGGCAACTGCATTGATACCGCACGATCTCTGCACCTTCCCGAACTCAAGAGCCCGTACAAGAAATCGCCCAATGCTCGTAGATAATGTGAACACATACGTCGCAGACGGAGCCATCCGCGATGAAATCGTACGATAAATCGTAGCTAAAGTTATCGTATGGTGTCCGCAGTCAAATGTGACCGAGGCCCAAGTAACATCGCGCGCTGATCCCACTGTTATTGATCCTGCTCATCAACTTTAGGCTTACATTAGATTCTTTGAGAAAGAGCTCGTACAAAAACAAAATTTTGTTTGGGTATTCTTACTAAGTTACTCAAAATAATACCCAAATAAACTTTGACACCATAGTAACACACAGTACATAAACTCTTTAAAGTAAGTTTAAAAACGGACAAATTTAAGATCTATCAATTTGACTTTATGCTTTTTACAAGTCTGTTATCTGTGAAAAATTATGCTTTGATTTCAGAAAATGCATTCATATTAACCAAGTTGGCAATATTTTCGGCATTTGGCCACATTTTGTCTAAAATCACCATGTTATGATTTTGGCCAAAAATAGATTGTAATCTGAAAATTAGTTCTGACAAGCTTATTGTATGTATAAGAATGAATAAGATCCTAAAACAGCAATATCACTAACACGTATAACTCCATTCTGCCCAATTGGGTCACTTTTGGGTAAAAAATAAAATTTTATGTTTTTTTTTTGGGGGGGGGTAAAAATTGATAAATTTGATCAGAAACACCAAAAGGGGCCAACATCACTAAAATATTGCAATTTCGCTAATAAGTTTTAAAATAAAAAGTCTTGTCAAAACTTTTCCATTATACAGTATGTTTACATTTATTGAACCAAAAATGATGGAAAATGATATATCGGCCCAAAGTGGCCAAATAGTCCTGTTTTTTCTAGATTCAGCACATAGTTTGACAGTTTGTACAAAATATTGGCGTGTCTTAAATTACATGCATAATTTTGTGACCAAAAATTATAAAAATGACATTAGAGGCCACAAAATACCCATTCGCCCAAATGGTGCAAATGGGGTCAATGAAAATGCATTGCTTTAATTCATCAGTATTATTTTTCTTTATTGTTTCTACTGAAATGATAATAACCCTGAATTTCAACAAAAGTAAACAAAAAAAAAAAACCACTATTATGCACAAAAGTGGCACAAATGGAGTATTATGGGTATCATTAATAACGTTCCTTATTCATCGTACGATGAATGGAATTATATTTGATGAAGAGGATCCACGAAAACGACGTTTTAGGACGTGTTTGTAGTTTATTAGTGGATGTGCCATGCGAGGCCATTCAAAAAGATTTAAAAGGGTCATGTAGGTCCTGCAGCGGACATAACTGCATTCAGTCACTGGTTGGCCATTATGAACGGACGTGATTTGGCCGTAGGTACGTCTCCGTCCGTATCCCCCGGAAGATTTTACCCTGGCGCTACCTCTGATTCGAACTAAACGTTTTAAACGTATTTTAGTACGTTTTAACAACATTATTAGAAGGTTTAGTTGTTAATTTCACGTACCTTGTGCAGATTTTATGTAAGCTTTACTTAGTTCTTCAAGCAAAAAGAAAACAAAAACAAAAACAAAACAAAACACCCTGCTCAAAAGAGAGTTTCAATTCAGTTTTACTTTCTAAAAATGTTTTCAAGGAACTTTGTCATTTTTTCAAAAAGTAACTTTTTTAAACTTAAGTAAAACCTGTCAGAATATTCAAGTACTGTACTTCATACCTAAAACGTTAAAAACCCGTATAATTGTATGCTTGGTAACTTGAAATATCAGTGTCACAAGATAACACAAGGCACTAGCAAGAATGTGTCTCGCCTACCCGTGACCAAATAACACAAAGGATTCCCCCAAGTACATCTCTAACCCAAGTTTGATATCATACAAAAGTCTTGCAGGTAAACTTTAACGTTTGACCTAAAATGACCTTTGAACTTAACCATGTGACATCCACGGCATGATAGCATGATTGTACCCCAAGTGTATCTGTCGCTCAAGTTTAGTTGCCATTGCTGCAACATGTGCCAAGTTATGTGTCATAAGAGCATCTTGCAAGTGAACTTTAACATAATGACCTCAAATGACCTTTGCCCTGACCATTTGACCTCCGATGGCACCACGACATGAAGGTCTCCCAAGTGCACCTACAATCCAAGTTCAGTTAAAAGGGAGCGACGGATGCACAGTTGTCATAAGAGAGTCTTGCAGATAAACTGTAACATATGACCGAAATTCACCTTTGACATTATCATGTGACCTCAAAAAAATAACTTGACAACAGCCCCAGTGCATCTATGATACAAGTTTGGTTGCCATTGGACGAACAGGTGCCAAGTTGTGTGTTAGAGTCTTGCAGGTAAACTTTAGTATTCTGTGACTGACGACGGGCGGACGTCATTTGGATTTCTTAGTCTCACTTTCACCTCCAGTGGGCGAGACAAAAATTGCATATTTTTCGCATTCCGACAAGTTCACCCGAGTACATGTAGATGTACGAAATTATGAACTTGGACTGGAACATAGCGAGATCATCAATGTATGTTCCAGATTTTGATTCAGATCTCTTGTTTGCATTGTGTATGTTTAGCTTATTTCAACTGCTCAAACGGCCAACAAGTATCGGTTGACGCCCCGTGTGACGGCGAAGATGACTGTCTAGACCGGAGCGATGAACGCAATGAGATATGTGGTAGGTAGATACTCTGTATTTTGCTCCCTTAGACAGCATTATTTTGTAGCGGGATTCCTGCGGGATTACCTGCTTATTTCTTGAAACGTTTATGTGGATGGCAACTTTCATAAGTTCCACTTAACACGATAAGCGCTCGTTTGTAAGTAAATCTCCATGAAATTATTACTGAGGATATTACAGGAATAGATATATATTTATTTTTTTCCATTGTTTTCATTCTGCTACTCGCAGACAATTTCAGAGAGAAAATGCTAATCTTTAAATCAAATACTACAACTTTCAATTTGTCAAGATCCCTTGAGAACGCAGTTACCCTTCATTGTTTTGTGAATGATTTCATGATTTCCTTTGGTAGCATTTTTGTTCCTCAGTCATTTCGATCACCTGAATTCAAGAGTCATATGGGTTTGGATGGGGGCGAATTAAGAGGGTGGAGGCATACCTATCGACTGCTTAAGCAGTCAAATTTTACTTGTTATGTTGGGATAATTGATTGCATATATAAGTATTATCGCTACTAAGTCATTTGAGATTAATAGTGCTATCGTGTGCTTTCATTTTTAATTTCAGAATACAATCCTGCTACCCATTTCCAGTGCGAGGAGGGCCGTCGAATACCCAGGACTTGGGTTTGTGACGGATGGAAGGACTGCAATAAATCGGAAGATGAAATTGGTTGCAGTGAGTACTCATTAGTTTTACATCTATAATCTTACGTTTGACTTGGCTGTTCATTTCATTCCGTAAAGAAAATCAACCCTCGTACATTTTCGAAATGTTTTCAATCTTGTGATACTTATCAACCAGTTGAACACTAAGTACGAGATATCTTGGGTTGAGAAATATGGAGAATGAGTGTTATATAAAAATCAAACCGTTACCAACGAGTGAAGTTACTGCAGTGTGGTGGGCTTTGTTCTAAGCTTCAAAGGCGAATGGTATACATGTACACCTTAAAATAAGAGAACACACAAAAAAAACAACGAAAGTATATGGTGTTATCTTCTTCTTAGGTTGTTCTTATTTATCTCCAGCTGTTCCCTCCTCTTTGTTCCCTTCCTCTTTTTCCTCTTTCTCCTTCTCATGAATCTCTTCATTTTCTTCCCTTTAGTCCTTTTTTCTTTTTCTCCCTTTTCTTCTTCTTCTTCTTCTTCTTCTTCTTCTTCTTCTTCTTCTTCTTCTTCTTCTTCTCCCCCCCTCCTCCTCCACCTCCACCTCGTTCACCATCATCATCGTTGTATTGATTCAACATTGTTGCTTTTTCCAACAGATTGTACGGATGATCAATTTTTCTGTGACAAAGGGTGCATACATGACTATTTTGTCTGCGATAACTTCATAGATTGCGAAGACCGTCGAGATGAGCAGAACTGTTGTAAGTTAGCAAAATTAAGCCTTTACTGTCACTGCAACACAATTCATATTTGTGTGTGTGTGATATTCTGAGTGTTTTATTTCGCGATCTTTTAGATTAACGTACTTTGATTTTGATTTGATTTGATTTGATTTTACTTGAATGCTGTTAAACTACTTCACGGGGAAAAACTTTAAAAAAGTTGTTAACATTTACTCTCCGGAACACAAGAACAAAATTGCATTTTAAGGAAACGACCGTGGAAATGAAAATAATAATACTTTAGCTGACCAGCAATTGATGTTTTATTCCGTCATTTATTTTCATCAGCAGGACAGGAATTGTCATACGCTTGTCTTGTTCCATTTTGTTGCTCACGTGAGCCAACTGATCAAGTATGCTACTGCGAACGCTTTTTACCCTGTCAACAGTCGTTCGTGGCTCGTTGTTGCATAAAAGTTCTGTTTATTACATTTACATCTCCCTTTTTTGAAGGCTCAAGTGAGGTATTGCGATCGCTTTTTGTCCGTCTTCTCGGTGTGCGTAAACCTTTCACATTTTCTTCTTTTTCAAACGCATGACTGCATTTAGACAAAACTTGGTAGAAATGATCATCGTGGGGGGGGGGGGTCCTATCCTCAAATTGTATACCTGCCCTCCTGGGGGTTCAGGGGCTGGGTCAAAATGGGCCGAAACTAGATGATTTTCAAACATCTTCTTCTCTAGATCCAGAAATAGTTTAGCCAAGTCACATTGCATTGTGTACCGATATCTGTATAGGCCTACATGTATGAGACAAATTATTGTTCTTCATGAGAATGCCTGGGATGGCCCTGCTTGGCCCCAAGGGCGAAGACAGTTTTTTTTTTTGGGGGGGGGAGGGGGTGGACACTCTATGGGTATAATGCAAATTGACAACTTCTTTTTTAAAATCCATAATTGGATTGAGACCAATGTGTGTGTGTCTGTGTTTTCTGCTAGCTTAAGTGTGGTCACTACTGCACATTTCCTTTCTTTCAGCTTGTTCAGAGGATCAATTTTACTGCCAACCGGCAGGTCTTTGCTGGGAATATTCAATGAAGGAATACTGTGATAACTACGAACCTTACAAAAACGGTGAGCACCCGGGTAAGAATTTAATGAAAACACATAATTCAAGTAGAATCAATGATATTTGAATTTATGATTTATACGATATTAGATAATTAAGGGGCAATCCACAGTGACGTGGGAACGGTTCATTGAGTAAAATGCAATGAAAATCAAATATATTTAAGTAACAAATCTAATGAAAGTAATGCGATCGAGGAAAAGTACACAACTTTTTGTGAATTTTTCAACGAAATCAAACTGCCATCGAAGTAATCATATGAATTCACATCAAAGGGTGAGATATAGTACACAAATATGCACTGGTGCGAGAGCCTTTGGCTGGAACTACAACGAGGCCGAGGTTACGTGGACTGTACAGTCAGCGTAACCAAGGGCGTCATAGTGCAGAGACTCTCGCGCCATCACATAGATTGACGGCACACTTAATGACGTCAATCCATAAATTTGAGTATATTAGGATTGTCGTCATTACATGATGCGTAATTGACCAACCGGATATCATGAAACTTGACTGATATAAAGATAACCACATTTAGTGTGAATAATACTAGTATACAAGTATGCGCTGATACGAGAGTCTTTGGTTGAAACTATGACGAGCCCGAGGTTAAGATAACCGAGGGCGTCATAGTTTCAAACAGAGACTCTCATGACAGGACATATTTGTTTTATATCCGTTATTGAATTAACAGGGAAATTACACAAAGTAAAAAGAAAGGAAAAGGAAATTTACTTATGGTACTCCTACGAGTATGTGTGTGTTGCACGGCATACAGGTGCACGATATTTTTATTTACGGTACGGATGAAGATACAATTCCATAAACGTGTACTCTAATTAGTCGAGTACCAATTTCATAAACCTAAAAAACACTAATTGAATCCTCTTTCTTATTTCAACTGTAATCATAACTCAAACTCGACGAACTTAATCCAGTGTTAATCTTAAACTTTGCTATACTTCCATACCGGTGTTGCACGCAATAGCGTCTTTCACGCGCACGGAAAAAAAAATAACGTACGGTACATTAAAACTATATAATTCCTCCACAAAATTTGTCTTCCTTTTCATAGGACGTTTGGTTAAGATTTACTAGACTCTGTGAGCGTGCAAATGGCAAACAAAGCACTGAAACATTTTTGACGTTTATGTGAAGACAATAGCAAACAAAGCAATTAAACATTTTTTAAGTTAATGTGAAGACATAATTGCGACACGTTTTTAAGGTGGTGCTATTTTGTGACTTTTGTTAAAAGCCGTGAATCGGCTATTTGGGTATTGAAATTTTATCAGCAAATTTGTCCATGGTGATAAGTCCTTCAAGCCAAGTTTCATACGGAAATTCATTCTGCCAATCTTCCGATTTCCCTTAAATCAATTGTAATAAGGAAACTTGGTTTGTTAAAAGTTGTTTAAAAAATTGGAGGAATACCAAATGCATGTTCACGTAGGCTGAGTGAAAGGCGGCGTTATTGACGTATATAATGTAAGAGTAGAAAATTGATAATGGATTTTTCTTTACCTTTCAGCGTCAGATATATTCATCGATTTCTGCTGGAGCGAAATGATTGCTGACACCTGCACAACAATTTACAACAGCGTACCACTAAATGACACAGTGGATGGGTAAGTGATGTTCAAAGTTCAGTCTACATTTCCTATTTCTAGTCATTCAAAAAAAAATGATCTAGCACCTTGCAAAGGCATACGTATTTATTTTAGCCGGCCTTACATTCATGGTAAACGATGATAAGAAAATCTAATTTCTCCGTAAAAAAATGGAAAATTTGTGAAAATTTATGTTTCAAGTCAATTGAGACTGCGTTGTTTTTGTGTGACATCACAAATTTCAGCAGAGACCGGTGTTGTTGCCATGTGCTTTTGAGTGTTTTCCGACAGTGTTACACTGCGGAGTGTTATATCCAAGGATGAACCAAGCCATTTTGCAAGGGGGAGCAAATACAAACACATGTTTTATAGTACTAAAGGGGAGGGATCTACTTTTCCAATTTGTCTTTTTTTTGGCGGGGGGGGGCGGATTTTGTGAATAGACCACAAGAGGTTTGAAAAAAATTGCCTTAATACGAGTGGTGCGCATGTTTATTGACAAACCGTCATGAGCTTGGACTGTCATTACACAGGGTATTTGAAATATTTAAAAATCATTAATACCATTCTTGTCACACAATCATCGTCATTATCACTAATTCTCTATCATCCTTCTTCTACTTATTCGTATTTTTATGATTGTTACTTTAACTACTACTACTGATAATCATCACAATTATTGATATTATTATTTGTCATTATTTATCATCATTGTTATCTTCATCATCATCATCATCATAACCACCACCACCATCATCATCATTGTCGTCGTATCATCATCATCATCATCATTAACATATTACCATTACTGTTAATAATATAATCGTCATCACTTTTTTGTCTCATCAGTTATTCCAGCAATGGTGGCTGATATACGAAACAACACGAACATATCGCAGGCAGTCTCCATGGACAGGCGGTGCGTGGACATTTTCATCATATCTACGAAAATTGAACTTTGCGTACGCGTTGAATTGAGGCAAGGCTACTCCGGAATTTTACATGACAGTAAAGATGCACACGTCTAAAGGAGGAGTTTGTTTTCAAGTGAATTTGCCAACGGTTTTAAATTACTTGTTTGCGAGGATATTTGGCTTCATAACTAATTACTTCGATGAATCTTAGATTATGCAATTTCAAACACTTATGAAAATGCATATTTGAACTGATGAACTATTTCAAAATATTGGTTAATTATTGGAACAAAGGTGTTATATCTACGACTGCGATTCATGTCGCATTGTGACAAACATTTAAGATTTTCTCATCAAGAACATTTCTTTTTTTAATCTTCAAAAAGATCGTAGACCGAGGAAACGTGACAGTTCAACGTTTTATGTTGACCCACTCCATCGCTAAAAACTTGCCTGCACCACTTTTGAAATTCCTGTGGAACGTATTTATGCTTTCGGTACTACACGCATAATACCACATGTAAAATCTACTGAGTTAAGTTATTAAGGTACTGAAGAGGATTAGCACAAGCAAGGAACTGTCAATCCCGCTTTATTCTGGATAAACATGATTGCGCGATCCTACTCTCGAACCTTGTTGGGCTAATGTCAATGCTGTCATACCAGGAGAGTGGATATAGCCTCCTTGTGTTTTACATGTAGCTAGATGTCATGTATAAAGCATTGTTTCCAGTTTTTGTATTCATTCAATTCACTCAAGTTGACCAGCTATTTCATTGACTTCAAAGTGTCATCATGCATTCTATAATTATGTGGATACGGCGCAATTAATGAATACGTAATAAACCATGTGAAAAAGAAACTTCTATGGACGTCGCAAAGTGGGAAACAGCTGTTTTGAAATAAGCTGACGTGCTGCATGTGACTCGGTTATGAAGAGTTCTGCCGAGACCGAAATGACGGTATTCTATGGAACGTAACGTGATTATGACGTAATAGAGAGCGCCAGTGATCAGTGACTTCAACTTTAAAACCAGTCAAGAGAAGTCAAACAATTTCTTGTGAGCATGCTGAACATAACATTGACTTCAAGTATGGCGTCATTTGAATGAGTGAATATGTATATATTTTGATATTTATCCAAAGCTGATAAGAATTAATATTTGTGGTGAGACTACATACGAAAGAATATAATTTT